>MCJB01050671.1:36393-57097 GCA_002018475.1 Nicotiana obtusifolia | reverse complement strand
TATATACTAAGTGTATTGCATATATAACTTGATATATATAGGATGTATAGTATAATACACCATACAATACACTTAGTATATGCAATACACTTAGTATATATATATACTAAGTATATGCAAGTGTATTGCATATACTAAGTGTATTGTATAGTGTATTATACAATACACTATACTATATATATATATATATATATATATATATATATAGTATAGAGTATTACATATCAAGTTATATATATATATATATATATATAACTATACATATATAAGAACATGAATACATATATAAGAACATGAAGCGCTCGGAACACAGGGACGGGTTCCTTTTGGTATTAATACACTTGTAACTTTGGTCGCTAACTGCTATTTTTTTTCTAATTTTTTGATTAGCAACCAACTTTGGTCGCATATTAAGAATTTAAAAAAAATAATAATTACTTTAGCGACCAATATTGGTCGCTATTTCCCAGAATATATTAATTTAAAAAAAAAATATGGACCAACTTTGGTCGCTAATTGCGACCAAAGTTGGTCTCTATATGTTTTTTCGGAATGTTTGGTCCTTTTGTGATAGAGACCAATGTTGGTCGCAAATTAGCGACCAACTTTGGTCGCTATTTGTTTGTGACCACCTAAATACTGACCAGGCCATTTTGGTCGCTTTTGGGCAAATATTGACCAACTTTGGTTGCTTTTTTCGGTCGCTTTTCACTTGTTTTCTAATAGTGTGTATAGAAATTAATACAACTAGCTTGGCAAGGGAGATAGCCTGCATGTGCAACTTTAGAGCAACTAGCATTGTAAAGAAATTAATACAACAATTGTATTTCTAGACCTAGTTTACTGATAGAAATATGGCTTAGTGATTTGTGATAGTATGGTTTTTCCCTGTATCTTCTACGAGGATTAGCTAGGGAGTAGCTAAGCGATGTTTTGTAATGCTTTCGTTGGTGATTAATGATAAGTTTAATTAAAAAAAAAAAAAAGGATTGTCCATAGATTTTCCTTTTGTCCCTCTCTTTTTAGCATTATAATAATTTTTGTTTCAATTTAATTGTATATTATCCGAAATCACTTCTGTGACTAATCAAGATTCAGATCGGATAGATCTACTTAGGGCGTAAACCACTCTTTATCAGAGAATTGTACTCCTATATTATAAGGATAAAAGTTGAACATTGAAATTAAATGGAGTTCATCTTATAGACATAGATATCGTATTGTCGTGTGATCATTTCTTTCCCGTTTTAGAATCGAAGATCTAAATATATGTTGCTATAAGTATATGGCATGTTTCAAGATCTAATTCAAGACGAAAAATACACTAAAACCAAATACTATAAAAACTATTACAGTAGTAAAAAATTATAAGGGAAAAATAACGTCCCAAAAAAGGGTAAGATTCTTGTTGTTACGTGTCGTTTTATAATGTATCCTATTGTATTATACTGTATTGTTTGATGAATACAATATTTGAATAGATTGTACCATTTGCCGTCATTTCATGATATCATGCACCAACAATATAAAGAACAAAACTTGCAATAACTAAGAAAAAATAGGATATAAAAGAGTAGGGTAAAGTATAAAATATGATTATTTAATACTAAGGAAGGGCAAGATGAGAGAGAAAAGCAAGGTAACGACGCCACCACACCAAATCCGTCGTTTCATAAAGTAATACTTTTCATCGTTACGTAACGACAGATACAATAAAATTTAAGTAACAATCAAAACAAACATTATATTTAAAATAACAATACGATACAATACAATACGTAACAACCATCCAAACAAGCGGTTAAAAAGGTAGAGAATAGCCTTCTATTGTCCTTTTGAATTAACAACAAAATCCAATTAGTGACAAAAAATTCAACTAAAATCCAATTCAAAAGGGTTTTATCACCACCTCCCATTTCCCTCCTTTTTTTCCTCCGTTTCCAATTATTTCTCAAATTTTCTTCCTCCCACCACTTGCCATTCTACACATAAAAATAGCCTAAACCATATAGTACATAAGTACATGACCATCAGTTAATTTGAAGTGAATCAGTGAGTGTTAAGGGTTTCAAAGAACAGAAGGCTTCACTCAACGAGTGTCAGTTATTTGCATGACATTAACAAATCCAATTAAGATAAGAAACTTTGTGTCTGTGACAGTTTTAATGCATGATTAAGTGAACTTTTTCCTTTTATACGTGCTAAATTCTTCGCTTTTCTCTTAATTTTCTTGTCAAATGCAGATCACAACATCGTAGTTGGAGCAAGTGCATTCGTTATTTTCATCTCGTAATATATATTATTCCTTGCGACAGTGATACTTTATACCCATTATCTTAAAGTTTTGAATTTTGTTTTTTTGGTAGTTAATGTCGACTCTAAGTAATTCTCCCCTCCCTATCACAACTTCCTCTATGGCCACCACCGACCGCCGTCGCCGTTTCTCACTCTCAAAATGGAAAGGTGCAAAACTAATACCATTAGCTATATCATTAGCAATAGGCATAATCTTCCACTTTGCCATACCAAAACCCCACCAACTTTCCACTAAAGCGTGGCAACTGTTAGCCATTTTCCTTACAACTATCTGCGGCCTGATCCTCAGCTCATTGCCAGTGGGCGCGTGGGCATTCCTTTGCCTCACGATCGCCGTTATAACAAAAACCTTAACATTCGCCGCGGCATTCGCTGCATTCACAAATGAAGTTATTTGGTTAATTGTTGTATCATTCTTTTTCTCAAGAGGTTTTATTAAGACTGGACTTGGTGATAGAGTTGCTTTGTGTTTTGTGAGTTGGCTGGGGAAAAATACTTTGGGTTTGTCTTATGGTTTGGCTTTGAGTGAGGCTGCAATTTCTTCTGCTATTCCAAGTACAACTGCTAGAGCTGGTGGTATTTTCTTGCCTATTATTAAGTCATTGGCTGTTACTGCTGATAGTCACCCAAAGGATGATTCTTCTAAGAAACTTGGTGCTTATCTTATTCTTCTAAGTCATTGGCTGTTACTGCTGATATATGTGAATTTGACCTTACAGTATAAGAAACTTATACGCTGACAATGCCAAAAAAGACGGGTCATCTACTATTGCAGGTTAGCTTTAAATTATTGTTTACTTTTATTCACTAAGTAGTACTAGTATGTTTTATAAATTTAACTTATATATACTAACAACTTATTTTTACACTATTTGTTGACTATAAACTTGTTATAGTAGATGACCCGTCTTTTTTGGCATTGTCAGCGTATAAGTTTCTTATACTGTAAGGTCAAATTCACATATAACAATAGACAACTCTTCATAAGACATTTGATATGGTAACCAAAAATAGTAACTTGCTATAACAATATGTAACTTCTTCATAAAAAAGTCATGTTACTAATAGCACTTTTATGAACGATTATATGTAACAACAATAACATACCTAGTATATTTCCATAAGTGGGGTATGTGGAGGATGGTTTGTGCGCAGATCTTACCCTTGGCTTGGTGGCATGTAGAGAAACTGTTTTCGATATACCCTCGACTCTTATGAATGATTATAATTATTCTTTACATGATCTGATATTATAAAAATTTAATACGTTTGTAAAAATAAGAAGATCAACAAAGTTTAAATACTAAAATAAATTGTTTTAATCATAAAATGAATCTGGTATATGACTCAAAGAAAGAAAGAAACAAACCAACTGCCACTATATACATCTTTTAGATTTATTTAATTAATTTTAATATTCAAATGGAAGGGTAGCCTTGAGGTCACGGGTTCAAGCCGTGAAAATAACCTCTTGCAAAAATGCAGGTAAGGCTGCATACAATAGACCTTTATGGTCCGGTCCTTCCCCGAACCCTCGCATAACGAAAGCTTAGTGCGCTAAGCTGCCGCAATTTTAATATTCAGATGTTTAATATTGTGTCTTGTATATTTTAGTTCCATTTCTGATAATTCCTATCACTAATGCTACTTATGTTGTGATGCATTTACAGGCTTCTAATAGCTCATGTGCCTTATTCCTAACAGCTGCTGCAAATAACTTATTGTGTTTGAAATTAGCTGAGGGATTAGGAGTGAAAACATCAAGTAAATGGCAAACTTGGTTCAAGGTTTCAAGCATACCAGCAATTATATCTCTTTTAGCAAGTCCAGCTATTCTATACAAGATTTTCCCTCCAGAAATGAAGAACACACCAGATGCTCCATTAATGGCTAGAAGGAAGCTAGAGCAGATGGGTCCCATCAAAAGTGATCAGTGGGTTATGATGATAGTCATGCTTGTAACTGTTGCATTATGGATTTCTGGGTATGTTCAAATACAGATGTTTTATGTGTTTTCAATCTTCCTTTTGGTTGTGAATGAGTTTCATTGACACAAGAAATGTATTGTTTTGTCCCTAATGTAGCTTATGCTGCTCAGATTCTTTGAAAAATGTTGCCAGGTGCGTGTCGGATCCTCCAAAAATAATGTATTTTTGAAGAATTCGACAAGGGTGCAACATCACTTTAGAAAGTCGGTGCAAACATAGAATGTAGCATAAAGGTAATACGAAATCAAGTTATATATACTGGTGAATGTGCTATCTCTATATTAGATGGTGCAATCGCTATTTTTCATTCTCAAGAAGAAAATTTTCTAGTCTTAGGTTCTCATGGTTAAGGAAATAGATTGTGGGCCTAGCTCAATCTTTAAAGCGGAATGTGTTGTTGTGTCCTTATATGATTTTGGACAATCATTGCCTCAGGATGTAACTTTAGTTTGGGGTTAATTTTAGCCTAATTGGTCATTTTCTTAACATGGTATTAGAGCCAACCAGATCCTTATTCTTGGTTTATCCTATGTTAGGCTCCCATATTATGTTCTTGCTGCTGCAAATGTCCAGCCTGGGGTTTGCTGAGGGAGGGAATGATGTTAGAGTATCCTACATTATTTGAGAGAATGAGTTGTTGTCTTCTTAATATGGTTTCGGACGACCCTCACTCGTGAACTAAATTTTGGGATTGAGTTATGCTCGGGGTCCATTTTCTTAACAATCAGCATGATCTTTACTTCTTTAGATTTCCTAGCACTACAATAAGGAGGGAGGTAGCCTGATGCATAGAAGAACATTTCTTGTTCCAAAAAATTAGAGCTTTTGTGGTGTTTATATGTTAAATACATGTGCTTCATATCCCTCTGCTCATGACCAGATTAACCTGTGTGCTAGTCTTAAAATGTTACCACATTTCTTTTCTTTATTTCTCTATTTCATTGTAGTCTATGAAGGGGAGCCTTGGAGCAACGGTTAAGTTGTCTCAATGTAACATATAGGTCATGGGTTCTTGCATCAGGTAGGCTGCCTATATCACACCCCTTGGGGTGTGACCCTTTCCCGAACCCTTCGTGAATACGGGATGCTTTGTGCACCGGACTGTCTTTTTTTTTTCCCTCTTATTGTAACCTATGTTTGATAATGAAACAACTTTCCGTTTAATACAGAGAGGCTTTTGGGCTAGCAAGTGTTATCACAGCAATGCTAGGATTGTCACTACTTTTGGCGTTTGGAATACTTACTTGGGAAGATTGCTTAAGTGAAAAATCAGCATGGGATACATTAGCTTGGTTTGGAGTTTTAATAGGGATGGCAACACAATTAACTACTCTTGGAGTTGTTGCTTGGATGTCAAATGTTGTGGCTAACTTCCTCAACTCTCTTTCACTACATTGGTTTGGAGCATTTTGTATACTTCTAGGAACATATTACTTTATTCACTACTTGTTTGCTAGTCAAACTGCTCATGTTGCAGCTTTGTACCCAGCATTTCTTGGAATGTGTTTGGCATCAAAAATTCCTAGTCTTCTTGCTACATTGTTATTGGGATACTTCAGTAATCTTTTTGGTGCATTGACACATTATAGTAGTGGTCAAGCTGCAGTATATTATGGAGGTATTTTCTTTAAGTATATTTGATAAATTATCTCCGTTAAGATTATGAAGCGGAGCCTTGGAGCAACGGTAAATTTGTCTCCACGTGATCTATAGCTTATGTTGCTCGGACTCTCCAAAGATATTGCCGAGTGCATGTCGGATCCTTCAAAAGTAGTATATTTTTAGAGGATCCGACACCGGTGCGGAGCATTTTGGAGAATACGCATAACATAGCCTGTAGGTCAGGGGTTCGGACCGTGGAAGCAGCCATTATCTTGCATTAGGGCCGGTAGACTGTCTATAGCCCACTCTCTTGGGGTGTGACCCTTCCTCGGATCCTGCATAAACGCGGGATGCCTCGAAGCAACAGTAAAATTGTCTCAGTGTGACCTATAGGTCACGGGTTCGAGCCGTGGAAGCAGCCACTAATGCTTGCATTAAGGTAGACTGACTATGTCACACCCTCTTGGGGTACAGCCCTTCCCCGAACCCTGCGTAAACACAAAATGCCTTGTGCACGGGAATGCCCTATCTCCGTTAAAATTATCTCTAAGCAGTATAAGTAAACAGTTATCTATATTTTGGTAACAGTTCTCTTTTCATTTATGTTTTAGGAAGTTGAACTGCTTAATCTCATTTGTTGCTCTTCTTTGGCAGCTGGTTATGTGGAACTACGCGATGTCTTCAAAATGGGCATTACCATAGCTCTTATTAATATTGCCATATGGGGATTAGTAGGAGCTGGCTGGTGGAAGATTCTTGGCCTTTACTAAGACTGAAATATGCAAGTAAATCTTGTGTTGGAAAATATGGCAATATTGACAATAGAAGAACAGAAAAAACTTGTTGAAATAAATATTGTGTCGTGTCAAGCCACTTTCTTAAAAGCGATTTCAGTCAAGCTTGGGTGCAAATCGTTGAGATCGGTCACTCCTGAAGGTTACAGGATACTCCCAAACACATGCACTCGTGGTGAAAAGTTTGGAGTTTTGTATAAATACAATTGCCCAGAAACTTATTGAAGAACGAGAGAAAGAGAGGAATGTGTTTCCTAGTTAGTACAGAATAGAAATCAAAACCTGTATATATAGGTAAGGAGGCAACGGCTGGGTAGTAATAGCCAAGATCTGAAATGGCTATAACATTAATTGTGTTTATGGTTTAATTCAGGAATAACATAATGGCTGCTTTTAATTCCAGGAATGAGCCTGGTAAGCATGCATTTGGAGATATTTCTTGTAAACTCAAAATATCAAAAATAGTTTTTTCGAATACATGACTTGGATTGGGCCTCTCGTACATCTCGCGCGCACGAGTTACCATTATATGTGCTTGTTTATTTCAAAACAGTTTGATTGGTACAAGAGGCTATACTTTCTTAATTTGATTGGTACAAGTATCTGAGTTTGTTTATTTTAGCTGATTACCATTCATTTTATCATGCTAAGCCTTGTTGCATTATTAAATTAAATGGGTGAAATCATCCACAATCCACTGCCTTGATGCACTTAGCTACATTCTCCTCGAGGTACGCGCTAGCCCCCTTATAGCCACTTCAGAATCCGCCTACTCTAGTAAAAACCTAAGTAAGTCGGTCGTCCATTCATCTAACCGGAGGTATGGATCACGAGGCACTTGGCTGCAAGTGAATTTACCAAATCAAGCATAAAGCAGATGGAGTTTGAGGGGTGAGTGTAATATCATGTATTATTATAAAGTGATAATAATATCTCTTTCTGTTCTGTGCTTTCTTCTTGATTTGTGGATGCCTTAGAAGTCAGGAGATGCGTCAGAAGAGGTGGCGGGCGTCCTCTAAGTTGACCACCCTTTTGCTCTCAGCATTCACCTTTAGCTACTTTTAAGTTGTCCCATAACATGGAAGAGTTAAAAGAAAGACCAAAGATATAGCCTGTTTTAAGACTAAATCTATGACTAGCTCCATATGTGTGCAGACCTCTGGTTACTCTTATGTTCTATGAAAAGGAAAAATGACTATTATAAACTCTCTTACATGTAAACTCAATCAAGGGCCAAAGAATGAACCACATGTTTCACAATTCTATCAGTTTAATTTAGCCAAATAAGTAACAAGTATTTAGATGATCACTGAACTCATTTGTATAGTTATACTTTCATGTATTTCTTTTGTGGTTACTCATCAAAATCTTAGGACCTGTTTCTTTTGATTCATTACAGGGAGAGAACTTAAACTCACTTCAAAGCTCTACTAATGGATTTAATAGAAGATGACAGGACAGGAGCCATTTGATTTCATAGATACCCTTCTAGCTTTACCTACAAAACACTTTTAGATTTTTTTTTCTCGGCAATTTTTTTTTTTTTTTTTTTTGCGCTTATGCACCTTTGCTATCTTTTTATTTATTTATCAAGGTCAGTCCCAATGAATCTGTTCGCGGCACTCGACTTAAAGGCACTTACGAATTCACTTATAAGAAAATTCACTAAGTAACTAGGTCTTCCGAGTCTTTCAAGTACTAGTGAAGCTTTAATTGAATTTTTTTCAGCTCAACTTAACGATATCTCGTGGTGAACTTAGTTTTACCAAAGATGATGATTGGTACTACACTGAACGTGTGGCACTTATTTTAATGCACAATGAACAACACCAAAAACTATTAATTCTAAGTACTTTGGATCAATGTTTTAAAAGGCAAGGGCATAAGGCAGAGCGTTTTACTTAATACGTGAAGAGGAGAAAGTCTCGAAATATGGGGCGTAAGCCCCATGAATCTTTAATTTTAAAATTTATGAATTAATAATATAACATTATAACATAAAATATATAAAATACACTAAAGTTTCAAGAAAGCTAAAAAAAATTAAAGAAACTCATATAAAATAAAATATCTAGCATGTTTTACAAGTATAAGTAATGCAATACCGTTAAAGTTATTATGAAATATAAATTAACTACAACGTCTTAAGTTTCAAACAATTAAAAATCATAATCCTAAAAAATATTATCAAACTGCACATTTTACCTTCTTAAAAGGAAATACTCAATTTATTTCATCAATGCTATAATTTAAAATATTACTCCTTCATGAGTAATATAAAATTATTTTTAAAATATTAAAATACTACATATGATAATTTTGAGAGACATAGAACTAAGAATCGAAGATCTATAAAGTAAAAATATAAATTTTGCTATCTATTTTCAGAATAAATATTCAAATAATATTCACCCTCTCGATGTTCTCATGTCTTAAAGAATTTTGAGAGTCAACAATGCTAATTAGTAAATTCAACACATGATTTGCATAAAAACTATTGAGCGAGTTCATTAAATGTTAGACGTGTTTAAGACGCACAGTCGGACGCTTGAAGGCGTAAGCCTCACAAAACTAAGGCACACACATTAGCCTTACGGCATTTCAATAGTGTCAGCCCAAAACAATCCCCGACGCGAGTCCCAAAAATAAAGTGAAAGGAGTGAAATCCAAAGCCCTAATCAGTTTTCTACTTTTTCCTTTACTTTTCCAAGTTTTCCCTTTAAACAGCACTCACAAAATAGAAAAAGGGAAAGTATGGAAAGCAAAGTTGCCTACCATTTAGGGGTCTACACTCTAAAAAGATTACTTTTTCATCAAAATCTTTTTCCTCCATTTGTAACTTTTTTATTTTAAATGTATTAATCATCCCTTCTTTTTTTTCTATTTATTGATTCTTTGGACAATTCATAGGCCATATCAGCTACCCCAACAAACAAAAAGATCACTCTCTTTTCCTACTTTCTAAAGTAGAGGGAAAAATATGTTCTTTATTATTGCTACTTTTATTTTCTTGTGTGGGTCAATTACTTTCACTTTTGAAAATTAAACTCATCAAAACTTAGCTATCTATCACTGTCTTCTTGAAAAGTACTGTATATATAAACATTCCAATACTATCCATGTGATACATGCACATGTAACATACGAAGATTAAATCGATCAATTTCACATGTTAAAATGCTCCAATTTTTTTATCGAACTAATACATTATCACTAATAGTTCGCGGGAAAAAAAATAATAATTAGTTACATGTCATTATTATTCTTTTTCTTTCTTCTATCATTCCAATCAAAACAAGTGGGGTGGTTCGTTTCGTCCTTTCAGTTATACAATTCCCTGTTTTTGTCTGTGATCGTATTGCACATAAGGTAGTTGTGAAGGAGTGGTTGTGAAACATGAAATTTGTGTATAAAAAATGGACAAAACTCGTCCAAAGGAAAACCAACGATTTTAAAATGCCTAATGTATGTTATTTATGGTAATCCTAAATAAATTGGTACCAATTAAATGATTATTGATTTGCTTAAACCAATCACTTACTTCTCATGTCTTAATATGGTTAATGTTAGCCCCTTGACAAAGTTCCTCGGCAGACATGGGTTGTGACAAAGATTTTCATGATAGCTCCGGCACACAACCTGAAAATTGTGGCAACATCATGACGGGTAACTCAGTATGACGGACTATGCGGGGTTGGAAAACGCACCTTGACGGAGGCAAGGCGCATTTCACAAGGACGTGGGGGTTGGCATGACAATGGCAAGGCAAAGCCATGTCAAAGCAGGGGCGAAGACATGGCAAGGCAAGGCAATGACATGGGCGTGGGTGGATTTGATCAAGTTGGGATGTCTTGACATGAGCAAGCAGCTGTGGCAGTGGGCGTGTGCGGCTAAGTCATGGGCGACAAGTTGTGGTATCAACATTGGGGCGGAGCAGTGTCAAAGGGCGAGGTTGGGCGCAATGCCAGCCTTGGACGTGCAGCAGCTGGCCAAAAAAGCACATGCAGTGCACAAGCAGCAGTTACAAAGTGAGCAAAGCACATGACAGTGCAATTGAGCGGTTACAATTGCCACATCCAAGCATGGCTGATCATGGAGCTAGGTGGATGTACGTTTTTAATCATGTCTCTCATGTTTGCCCGTTAATTGGGGCTTGTCAACTGATTGTTTTACATGCTGCCAAGTGTAATTGGACATCCTACACTAAAAAATGTGCATGGGGCTGTTCAAATGGGCCAAACTTAGTCTTATGGCAAAGTGTTAGCTAAAAACGTCTAAGCGTAATTCCTAAGAGTGGGAAATCATTTTGGGGCAGGTAATTAGGGTGTTCTTTGTTCTTGATCATAGGGTTGGCTTCTTTATGTTCTTGTATTCACATATTAATACGAGCTGGGAAGAAATCCCTTTAAATTTGTGTGTGCCTTTACTTTACTTTGCTGCCTAAATTACAAACGTCTGAAACGTCCCTAAAAATATTTTAAGTGTTGGAAGGCTGAAGTAAGGCTGGACTTGATTGCCGCATAGTGGTGAACCTCAGGCAGATTTCAGAGTGGCATAAATCACCCATGTGACAACTGGTATTAGAGCGTGGCTGGATTGGGGCAAAAACACGACATTTAGTGGTTGAATTTCGTGGAAGATGGCTGGTGGCCACGCCGAACTGAGGGAAAAAGTTGCTGCATTGGAGGTACTCGTCGGGACTGTTGATGGTGAATAATTTGTGACAATTATGACTCGTCTTGCCTATCTTGAGGCAGAGATGAACATGCTGAGCCAAGAGTGCACAAATCTGAAAGCAGAAAATGGGCTGCATCGTGCTGTTGGCAATGATGATGTATAGTGTGGGGCAGATAATACTAAGGTCAAAATACCTGAGCCTAAAGAGTTTAATGGTGCAAGAAGTGCCAAGAAACTCGAAACTTTCCTGTTGGATATAGAGCAGTACTTTAGGCTGCCAATGTGAGATATGAAGACAAGGTCACCATTACAACTTTGTACTTGGTGGACGTTGCAAAGCTTTGATGGAGGACGTGCGTGGAAGACAATGTAAGTGCTGGTAGGCCGAGGATTGACTCTTGGGAATGGCTAAAAAAAAAAAGTTAAAGGATCAATTATTTCCTAGCAATGCGGGCTGGATTACTAAAGATCATTTGAAAAAATTGAAACAAACTGGAACGGTCAGGGATTATGTCAATGATTTCAGTTCTTTACTGATGGATATAAACAACATGTCTGAGGAAGGCAAGCTGCACAATTTCTTGTACAGGTTGCAGTCGTGGGCCCAGATGAAATTTCGAAGGCAGAACGTGAAACACCATCCTAGTGTCATCACTGCTGCAGATGCTTTGGGTGATTTCCGGCTAGGATAGGAATGTCCTGATTTCTCTACTACTTCAAATTCTAAAAACAGGAACAAGGACAAGGCAAAAGAGTGGAGGAAAAATGGGAACGACAAGGGTAATGCTGTTGAGGGCAATGACAATGGGAAGGAAAAGCAAGGCACTTGACCTTCTACAAAGAAGGGACAAAACAACAAGTTTGGTGCTGTTTTATTTGCAAAGGACCACGCATGGCGAGGGACTGCCCAAAACTTGAATGACTTACAACTTTGTTTGCTGATGAAAAAGGTGAAGATGAGCCGGACCAGGAAGAACATGAGCAGGAGACTGCATATTTAGGGCCCATGGCAGTGCTAAAAAATGCGAAAGCAGCTTCGTCGAGGACGACGAATTCTTTGGGTGGGGGTTGTTTGTTAGCCTCTTGACAAAGTTCCTCGGCATATGTAGGTTGTGACAAGGATTTTCATGATGACATAAGCACATAAAATGAAAATTGAGGCAACATCATGACGGGCAGCTCGGCATGACAGACTATGCGAGGTTGACTAACGTATCTTGACAGTGCAAGGCACATTTCACAAGGACGTGCGAGTTGGCATGGCAATGGCAAGGCAAAGCCATGTCAAAGCAGGGGCCAAGACATGGCAAGGCAAGGCAAGACAAGCAACGACATGGGCGTGGTTGGATTTGATCAAGTTGTGGGCGACTTGACATGAGCAAGCAATTGTGACAGCGGGTATGTGCGGCTAAGTCATGGGCGACAAGCTGTGTCATTGACATTGGGGCGGAGCAGTGTCAAAGGGCAAGGCTGGGCGCAATGCTGCTGGTCAAAATAAGCACATGTAGTGCACAAGCAACGGTTACAAAATGTGCAAGGCACATGGCAGTGCAGTTGAGACGTTAAACCTGCCACATCCAAGCATGGCTGATCATGGGGCTAAATGGATGCACATTTTTAATCAAGTCTCTCATGTTTGCTCATTAATTAGGGCTTGTTAACTGATTGTTTTACATGCTGCCAAGTGTAATTGGTAAGCCTACACTATAAAAATGTGCATATGGGTGTTCAAATGGGCAGAACTTAGTCTTGTGGCAAAGTGTTAGCCAAAAACGTCTAAGTGTAATTCTTAAGGGTGGAAAATCGTTTTGGTGCAGGGAACTAGGTTGCTCTTTGTTCTTGGCCATAGGGTTGGCTTCTTTATGTAGAGTATTCACATATTAATACGAGTTGCAAAGAAATTTCTATAAATTTATGTGTTCTTTTACTTTACTTTGCTACCGAAATTATTCTAAACCTGAAACGTCCCTAAAAATATTCTAAGTGTTGGAAGGCTGAAGTCAAGGTTAAGGTTGACTAACGCACAGTGCTGAACCTCGAGCAGATTTTGAAGTGACATAAATCAGTCCTGTGACAGTTAGATACTTATAGTTGCTTATCAAGAAACAAAGTCACAAGATTTATTCCAGCATTTGGGGTACGATATTTAATTTTTAAGAATTGAAGTCCACATTTTAATTATACTCTCTGTCCATATCTTCCTAGTAAATAACTAAATATGGTTATTTATGATCTTAGTGTCAAGATTAGTTGATGGGATTAATTTTTCTGTTATAATGGGTGTGGACCCCCTAAGCAAGCTGCCATGGGAAGGAAGAAAAAAAAGTAAATTTTTTATTAAAAAATGTTTTGAATTTGTCGCATTTATACTTGTTTATAAAAAGTCTGATTAACAAGTTTAAAATTTTGGCTTATTGTGAAATTTGATGACTGCTATTCTCTTGGAGGCGTTCTAGAACTGTTCCACTTTTGAAAATTGAGTGATTAAAAGGTGTTTCTTGCATTTATAGCTAGAGTACAAATTACTCAAAAGTGGAACATTTTTTTAACATCAGGCAATTTTACTATTCCTTTTGCGGGCTCTTAATCCGGCGGTTTTTGGATTTTCTTTTCAGTTCGCGCCACAAATTATTTATATTCGATAGTAAAAAAAACGTATAAAATTTATATAATTTTTGTATATAATATATAAAATATATAAACATACAAAAAATATATATTTTTTGGGCTATTATTTTTAGTGCGACTACAGTGTCATTTTACCAGTATTAAATTTGAAATTGATTTATCCATTATTTGAATATTGGTATTAGGTAATAATAATTTTATACTGAAATCTTGATATTATTTTTCCTAGTTTGAACTAAATTTCTAAAACATAGGGTTAATGAATTTTTTTCTTAACCTTAATTTTGAAAAATATATATTTTTAACCGTTTCAAAAACTAATAGTCGATAAAATATATATATTTTTTATATATATATATATATTATATACATATAATATACATAATTTATACACTTTTAAACTAGTGAATACAATTAACTTTAACCAATCAATCAGTTTTGTATTTTGCCTTTATTCCTTACTATTTCCGTCCCTTTGGAACAAGAAAAAATTATCAATTGGGCTCGTAAAATGCCATTGTGTAAAGTATTTACTTTTTTAATGAGCTTTTCAACGTAGCAGTTAAGTCATTACAACTCGAGCAATACGTGGAGTTTTCCAACTTGTAATTGGAAAATTAATTGAAACTCATTCTATGGATAGTGATATATTAAGTAAGTTATCAAAACACTGCAAAGATATGGCAACTATTAAATTACTATTGCTTAGTTTATTTAGAGCCAATCATTTTCTTGTAGCTATCTTGCATAGATTTAGTTATAGTGGAAGTGTTATATTTCTCCAAAACCAAGAAGCTAAGATGCTTTTTCAATGTTTTTGCTGATGGGATGCATGTATATATACACAGAGAGATGGAGTTAAAGATTTAAAGTTTGTGCGTTTATAATTTTATTTTTTTAGTTATTAAATTTTAAATTAATAATTTATATAATTTATAAATATTTTAAAATAATAAATTAAAGTTATTAAGTTTAGCTGAACTCAACTCTAAGCTCTAGCTTCGGCCACTACTATATATAAATGATTAAATCATAGAAAAATGCACATCAAAAAAGGAATATCTAAGAAAAATGTTATGGGGGATTAATATATACTATATATTTTTGTGCAGGGTCAGAGACACTAATTAATATGTCCCATACTTTTTGATCTCTTATCAACTAGAGAAGAAGATCCTCCTCTTCCCATACCCTTTTTTCAGACCTGACTTTCAATTCAACTACAGCTCACTAACAAGAAAGTTGTGTTTTATCTGGATTTACTGAGCATTGATTTTTGAATATCATGACTTAAGAAAAATAGACTAATAATTAATTTTTTTTTCTTTTTTGTTCTCATTTTTTATATTTTCACTTTTGGCAGGCGCATGAAAATAAGGAAACTAACTATATATTGAGTTCAAGAATGAACTATGATCTATATCTAAATGTGGGTAAATAACCCTTATCAATTTTCTTCCGGCGCTTCAACAAGAAGAAAATTAGAGGTGGATTTAAAATTTGAAGTTGACGAATATATATATATTTCATACGGGATATAAATACATGTGTTTAATCCTCTTAAATATTTTTTGATGTGTATGCATGTGCAACTCGAGTTAAGATAGTAATTACACGCTTAACCAGTACTAATTACGTGTCAGATTCACCTCAGAGAGCTTTAGGAGAATGGAGAAAATCTATGTTACGCAAATTCTCCAATAATATTATTGCACTTGCATCGAATTCTCAAAAAATATACTTATTTTTGAAAGAGTTCGAGCAACGTCAGAAAAAAACATAAATGATTTAACTAGCATTAATATACGATACCAAAGATGAATTTAGCTCATATTTGTTACATGAAATTAATATGAAGTGACAAGAGGAATAAGATCAACCATATTATTTCTATGAAACAGGAACTGAGGACGTAAGTGAGAATTTAGAATTAACTGAACAAATGAATCCGACAACAGATGACCAATAATCATATACCTAAATAATTTCCAATTTTTCTTTCATGATATGGCCATATGGACAGCTTTTGCTTTGCAATTTATGTCCTCCTAGAAACCAAGCAAAGTCCTCATTCAAATGTTTTGTTTCCTTCTTGAAACTTTATATAATATGTGAATGAATGTTTTGTAAACCCACATGCACACAACTCATCAATTCCCTTTTTCTGTGGGGTTTCTCTTGAGACAATGGGAGAAAAACTTAACTCACACTAACACGTGTTGTCCACATTATAAAAGTGAAAAATTCCCTTTTCCAATCACATAGCCATAGCAAGAAGCAACTAATTAACTAATAAGAATTTGTGACGGAGTGGTAAGCATTTCTTCTTCTTTAATAAAAGATTTCAGATTCGAGCCTTGAATATTAAGTCGTTGTTAAGAAGCACTTTATTCCTTATACGGAACAATTCAGTACGAATTTAAATTTAATTGAGCCTCAAAACAGATACCAAACAAGAGAAACTAGAAAAAAAAAAAAAAAAAAAAAAAGAAGAAGAATCACTCGATTCATTTTTCAATCATCTTGGACTTACTTTTGTTGCCTATGGTGGGCTCCTAAGTTTTTATATGACGACAAGCTAATAGTATATTACAGCTAAAATCCCACTTGCATGTCTCTTACAACTCGAGAGAAATGTCGATTTTCCTTTCCATCTACAGATCAACATGACTTTTTTGATTGAGGTTTTTGAAAATGAGATCTCATTGGCACCGATCTAAAGTTTTTTAGAATTTATAGTTATTCGAGGCTGACTCAGAATTTAAATTTAGTGAATGCGGACTTAATGTTTTTACCACTAAATATATTGTACTTTTAAATTTATTGATTCAAAATTTAATACCTGAGTTTAGATGTATATATCCATAACTAGAACATTTTATCCAGTCTCTAATATTGACGTCGTGTAATTATATAGTTCGATTACGTGAATGGACGAAAAAATTAGCTAAATTATAAGCTAAGAACAAAGTAACATTAATATATGATGTCCAAAAAAAATAGAATAACGGATGAATAGATCGTTTTTATTTTTATTTTTTATTTTATTTAAGCCATTAACCTCCGGCATTGGTGCCTTTGCGTATGGGGAGGTTGGCCAGACCCCTACCATATCAGTATATATATATATAAAAAATAGATAGTTCAAAGTCAGTACACATTTTTACAGATTTTTATATTATTCATGTCATGGCCAGGATGCAAAACACTAGCTTCTTTGCCTAATACAGACAACTCTGCGAAAAAATCAGTTAACATATATATATATATATATATATATTGCACCGTATTTACACGTATATGTGAATGTGTATGGGTATATAGACTCATTTGCCTCTTTTTGTTTTTTGGACGAGCTGAATGATGAAAAATTATCATATTCATCCTCAAAAAATAAATCTATAAATTCGCCTATCTCAACAATAAAATAATTTCAATGGAATAGCCTTATATTAAGAGCTAAATTGACTAAAAATATGGGTCATATTTATTGTGAAGAGCCCACGTAATTATTTTCCTAACAGTAAAAATTATATGTAGAGAAACGTTTTCTTGAATCACCAAACGGATGTGAGATTACTAATAAAAGATAGAAAATCATATACAAGGACAATGGTCAAACAAGACATAAACTAGTTTTTTTAAAATGTAGGATGGACCCAAAGTCTATAATTTTAACTAATTCTAGTGTCTACATTTGGCAAACATTTAATTGGATAATCAACTTGCATATGTTTATGGTTGTCAGTGCAACCAATTTAGACTGATGTTCAGATTTTTCAATCATGTTATAATTACATGTAGCTTAGATTCAAAAATGCTAAGATAAGTTGACCAAGTTGTTCTCTTAGTTATTTCGTTTTCTCACATAAGCAAACAAGATTGGTCATAAACTCTTGAAAATGTCAGTATTGGATTGGATTGAAAATCACCGAAGAAGATAAGATTTTATCATTACCAAATTATGATTTACTATACTTTTAACGTTATTGTCAAATTCTGTACCTTGGGTTGGGGATGATTATGAAAATGTAGTTTGAAAAAATCATTAGATGATCGATCTAGTGAACTTTACAAGAAAGTTGGTTCAGTATTTTCAGACACCGTATTTTTTTTATTTTTTTTGCCGAGGGTCTAACGGCCGAAACAGTCTCTCTGTGTTTATTGTTGTGAGAATCTCCTAAATTTATTGTTGTTATTGTTATTATATGACGGTCACTATTTCTGGTTCAAGAAGTTTTTTATTTGTGTACAATTCTCTGGGTAGTTTCTCACCTTTATCAAGGCTTCAAATTTCAAAACAGATTAATTGCAGCAGCATCTCTCAACGCTCTATTTTAGTATAAAAAAAATATATTAACAAATCACAGAAGTTAGCAAACTACGTTATTTTACTTTTAGAATGGGCAAACATAAATTTTAGGGACGAATACTTGTAGTATTCTACTATGTTCAAAATCATCTCACTCAATGTTCGATACTCGACTTGTTAAATTTTGATTTACATCAAAAAATTCTACTTTGTAGATAAAATACTTCCTATTAAATTCATAATCATGACTCGAGCTTGAGATATACATATGAATGTTAGGATCGATTCACTCAAACACTTGAACTGATGGAGAAGATGAAGAAATTTTGAAGAGAGAAAAGTTAAGGTAGAGAGAGAAAAAAAAGGTGAGAGACTTATTTCGTGGTAACACCCCGTTAGGGTAAACTTCCAAGGCGGCGGGATTTATATATATTAATAATTAAGGGTACTTACAATGAAAGGAGAATAAACAGTACAGCCTATATATAGATCCCAAATAGTCCCAAACCTATAAGAGAAAGGTCTCCCAATTTGACCAGGATTATAGGTTTTTCTTTCCCAAATCTATGAGGACAATGAGTTTTCCTAAACCTATAGGGATTATGAGTTTCCTAAAAATACAAAAAAATAATTCGAAGTCCATCACATATTAATCAGGCTCCACACCTAACAATTCTCCCACTTGAAGACTGATTCAGTCATCCAAATATTGTCCCAACATCATCAATATCTTCACCACACTAACCATCTGTACAAGCTACAGAAGACCAACTGAGGTTTTGCACAACCTCAGTTTCTCAACATCAACACATTTCGTCAACATGTCTGCTGGATTCTTTGCACCCTCTATCTTCTCCAAACACATATCACCATCCTCCACTGTACTGCGAGTGAAATGGTACCGTCTTCTGATGTGCTTTGTCTTCGAATGATAGACTGGATTCTTCACCAACTGTATGGCACTCTGGCTATCTGAATAAAGAATCTTCTCGCTCTGCTTCTTGCCCAACTCTTCCAGATAATCTACCAACCATATCATCTCCTTTCCAACTTCAGCTATTGCCACATACTCAGCCTCTGTTGAAGAAAGAGCAACACACTTCTGAAGCCTGGACATCCAACTCACTGCTGTACCACCTATGGTGTAAATGTATCCGAATGTGCTCATGCTTGAGTCCACATCACCACCAAGATCAGCATCCACAAAACCCTGCAGATTCACTTTACCTTTACCAAAACTAAGTAAAATACTGGATGTACCTCTCAAATATCTCAGAAGCCACTTAACAGCTTCCCAATGCTCTTTCCCCGGATTCGCCATGTACCTGCTAACAACTCCTACTGCATGTGCTATGTCAGGTCTAGTGCAGACCATAGCATACATCAAACTCCCAACTGCTGAAGCATATGGAATAATTGCCATTTGCTCACGCTCGTCAGCTGTCTTGGGTGACTGCCCCTTTGACATTTTTATGTTTTTTGCCAAAGGAGTAGTCCTGGGTTTAGCATCACTCATCCAGAATCTGGCCAACACCTTGTAGTCCTGGGTTTAGCATCACTCATCCGGAATCTGGCCAACACCTTCTCAATGTATTGCTCCTGGAATAGATTTAAAGTGCCAGCAGATCTATCCCGAGAAATCCTCATCCCCAGAATATGCTTCGATGCACCCAAATCTTTCAGCTCAAACGCTAAAGACAAACTTGCCTTCAGATTGTTTATCTCCCTCATACTGGATCCTGCAATCAATATATCAGCCACATACAAGAGTAGAAACACATAAGAATCAGTGTATTTCTTGAAGTAATAACACTGATCCTTTTCAGCCCTGCAAAAGCCACTCTTGGTCATGAAGGAGTCGAACTTTTTGTACCACTGCCTCGGTGCTTGCTTCAACCCATACAAGCTCCTGTTGAGCTTGCACACTATGTGTTCCTTGCCCGGAACTACAAATCCTTCTGGTTGTTACATATAGATCTCCTCGTCCAGATCTCCATGTAAAAATGCTGTTTTTACATCCATTTGCTCAAGATGCAAATTCTCTGATGCAACAATACTCAACAGAATTCGGATACTAGTTAACTTCACAACAGGAGAAAATATTTCAGTATAATCAATACCTTTTCTTTGTGAATATCCTTTAACCACTAACCGAGCCTTGAACCTTCTTTTACCGTCTGGTTCTGCCTTGATTCTGATCACCCACTTGTTCAACAAGGCTTTCTTCTCTGCAGGTAACTCAGTCAACACCCAAGTGTTGTTCTTCTCAAGGGAGCTCAACTCATCATTCATGGCTTGCTCCCACTTGATTGAATCCCCCACTTGGAGGGCCTCATCGAAAGACTCTGGTTCCCCTTCATCAGTCAGCAACAGATAATGTAATGAAG
>MCJB01050671.1:10030-36288 GCA_002018475.1 Nicotiana obtusifolia | reverse complement strand
AACATGAACATAAGCCGTGCAACCAAAAGTTCTTAAGTGTGAGTACTTGAGCTCTTTTTTCGTCCACACCTCCTCTGGGATCTTGAACCCCAGGAGAACTAATGGTCCCCTGTTGATCAAGTATGCAGCTGTGCTCACAGCATCTACCCAAAACATCTTGGGCATCCCACAGTGTATCCTCATGCTCCTTGCACGCTTATTCAATGTTCTGTTCATCCTCTCAGCAACTCCATTCTGCCTAGCCTTACCGGGAACTGTCCTCATCAATATGATTCCCTCAGCTGCACAGAATGCTTTGAACTCTAACTTGTCATACTCTCCTCCATTGTCAAACCTCAGGCATTTGATCTTCAAACCAGTCTGAACTTCGGCTTTCCACCTCTTAAAAGTTACAAACACTTCTGACTTATGCTTCAAGAAATAGACCCATACCTTCCTGCTGAAATCATCAATGAAGGTGACATAGAACCTGGATCCTCCAAGTGATGAAACTGGAGATGGTCCCCAAACATCTGTATGTACTATTTCCAACCGCACTTTCTTCGGCTCTCTAGCAGTCTTTGTGAAGCTAACTCGTTTATGTTTTTCCCATTATACAGCTTTCACAAAGACCCATGTCAACATATTTCAGGCCCTCTAATGCTCCTTTTGCAACCAGCATCTTGGTTCCTTTAGCACTCATGTGTCCAAGTCTGTTGTGCCACAGACATGAACCAGAAGCACCCTCAGCGACAGCAACCATGTTAATACACCCTGCAGTGGTGTACAAGGTTCCAGATTTGGTGCCATGAGCTACAATCATAGCACCCTTCACAATCTTCCACGAACCTTTCCCAAACTCTACTGTATAGCCTGTGCTATCCAACTGACCAACAGAGATCAAATTCTTCTTGAGAGCAGGAATATATCTGACATCCTCTAATGTCCACTGGTTTCCCGATGGGGTCTTTATGCAGACATCCCCCTTTCCTTCAATCTCCAAGGCTTTGTTATCAGCAAGATACACCTTCCCAAAATTTCCAGATTTGAAATTTTGGAACAATTCCTTTCTTGGAGATGAATGAAAGGATGCACCAGAATCCAAAATTCAGGATTCGACCGGGTTGTCCACACTAAGGATTAGAGCATCCCCAATGTCTTCTGCGGAATTTACAGAATCACTATCATCTCCAGATTTATGATTCTGCTTCTTCTTTGGTTTCGTACAGTTTGTCTGATAGTGCCCTTTATCTCACAATTCCAACAAATTATGTTGGGTCTGTTCGGAGATTTTCCTCGATTCTTTGATTTTGATCGGCCGTGTTGATTTTGGCCCTTCGACTTGCTTCTCCCCCTTCGGTTAACGCTGAGAGCACTGCCCGATGAATCTCCCACTTCTCGTTTGCGAATGTTTTCGCTGAGAACAACATCACGGATTTCTTCAAACTTCAACTTCTCAGATCCACGGGAACTGCTAATCGCAGCAACAACAGTATCCCAAGACTCGGGCAGAGATGACATCAAAATCAACGCCTTAATTTCATCTTTGAAATTAATTTCCACATAACTCAGTTGACTCACAATCATATTGAACTCATTTATATGATTGGCAACAGATCCATTCTCAGACATCTGTAAATTGAACAATCTACGCATCAAATATACCTTGTTCATCACCGATGGCTTTTCGTACATATTTGATAGCGCCTTCATCAGATCTTCCATAGTCTTCCCCTTAACGATGTTGAACACCATGTTTCTTGACAAAGTCAACCGGATCAACCCCAACGCCTTGGCGATCTTTAAGCTTCCACTGCTCCTCTGTCATGGAAGCCGGCTTTGCCTCAGTCAAGGGTTCGTGAAGATCTTTCTGGTACAAATAGTCTTCGATCTGCATCTTCCAGAAACTGAAATCGGATCCATCAAACTTCTCGATTCCAATCTTCGAACTCTCCATCTCAAGTGATCGTGTTGAATCTCCAAAGCTCTGATACCAGTTGTTAGGATCGATTCACTCAAACACTCTGAACTGATGAAGAAGATGAAGAAATCTTGAAGAGAGAAAAGTTAAGGTAGAGAGAGAAAAAAACGTGAGAGACTTATTTCATGGTAACACCCCGTTAGGGTAAACTTCCAAGGCGGCGGGATTTATATATATTAATAATTAAGGGTACTTACAATGAAAGGAGAATAAACAGTACAGCCTATATATAGATCCCAAATAGTCCCAAACCTATAAGAGAAAGGTCTCCCAATTTGACCAGGATTATAGGTTTTTCTTTCCCAAATCTATGAGGACAATGAGTTTTCCTAAACCTATAGGGATTATGAGTTTCCTAAAAATACAAAAAAATAATTCGAAGTCCATCACATATTAATCAGGCTCCACACCTAACAATGAATTCATGTCTAACTTACATGTTGGTAGTTTCTCTACCCGTAGGTGATGCACAAATATAGTGGAGTACTTTAAAGAAAACATCATGCGCAAGCTTGTTATACAAACAAAGAGATAATTAAGTTTGTAACTATTTTCGATAAATAAAATACATACTTCCCATTTTATTGTGACCCAATACTATGGAACTAATATCTTATTTTACCTCGATTTTTCTCATTAAAAGTTAGGTCAAGGCACATCTTAAACTGGAAAAAATAAAATAAAAAATTACTATTACTACTACGACTGCCATTTACCCTTCAATTAATCGGCGATATTAGCACCGACGAGGCCGAGAAGATAAAGCAGTGACGCTTCCAATATATTTGGCTAAGCTCAATTCCAAGCCGAGCCGCTCCAAACAAGCCAAGCCGTGCCACATTCTGCTTATCACGAGTGCATATACCTTATGCTGCTATGCTAAGAAGAAGAAGAAAAAGAAAAAGAAAAAGAAAGAAAAAGCTCTTATATTTCCAGTTAATTCTTATCCAAGAACTTTAGGAGAAAATGATAATTTTAGAAATATATATATTCATGTGTTTTCTTTCGTGGTTTACCCTATTACGTTCCCTGTTGTTGTTTTCATTTTTTTTAATAATAATTCTTTTAAATTTATTTAATATTGATATGAAACAAAGTTACAACAATTTGATTGTTTTACCTATACTAGTATACTCAAGGGCGTATGCACCTTGAGTATATTTATAAGAAAAACAAATACCGTTTATTATTATAGTAATTTATTCATAAATCGATTCTTTAGATTGTAACATCGCTTATGAAACATCCTGCACACGCTATTGAGTATACTTTATATTTTATTTTTTGTTATAATCGTGGTGTCTAGGCCAGTTTGCACGCATCTCGACTAATTATACGGAATACCTGCCACCTCCCACCAGTAACATGTATCAGGTAAAAAATAAACATGTAATTAATCATGATTTGAGGAATTAATAATTCATAAAATATGATAAATAACTTATTATAACAAGAGTAGTACTCATTTTTCTGTACATATCAATTGTATATAAGATAAAAATAAGTGGCATAGTTATATACAGTGAACGATAATCAGTTGAACACGCTTCAATAACTTGTATTATGTACATAAAAATTATACGAGGTATATAATTAAAGATAAAATTATACGAGGTACATAAATTAAAAATTACTTATAACATATATATTAAATCTTAAACAAGAAGGAGAGCCTTGAAGCATTGATAAATTATTTTCGTGTAACTTATATGTTATGGATTTAAGCTATTAACTCAATCACAAATGCTTGTATTGAGGTAGACTGCTTACTTCATATTCTCTTGGAATCCCGTCCTTTTTCGAACTCTACATGAATACAAAATGTTTCGTGCATCAGGCTGCTGTTTTAACAGGTATAGTCCGTGGACAAAAATATCCCTCACACGTTCTGAGTTTACAGGTATAGCCAGTGGACGGTGGACTAGAAATCAAATTACATTTGGATTGAATTTGGAGTTCATTTCATTTAGCCCCTCAAAAAATACAAGTGCACCTAACCCCAGTCAGATTCTAACCCTACATCTGACTCAAGTTTTGGTTTTATTTAAAGTGAGAGAAAGTATTGTAAGCAGGGCCAGCTGGGTTTTCTCAACTAGTTTTAACTCTCCCAATTTTCTTCTTCTCCTCTCTCTCTCTCCCCTCAAAATTTTCCTTTTTAGATGAACCAATCTTTAGACTCATCACCTTCAAAACCTTAATGATTATTCAAGATTTCATTTAGTTATGATGTAAACATTGAGGAACAAAAAAAAGTGTGTAAAACTTAGCCTTTTTTTCTTTGCAAAAACAACCTTTTTTCCCCCTTTCTTGATGGGTAGTGAAGTTGAGGAGGAATATAAAAAGGAGAAAAATGAAACTTTGGTATTTAGAGAGAAAAATGGTTTGCATAAAATCAATACTTTCACTCAAAACTCTTCCATTTTGGTTGGTTTTAGTTGTGAAAGTCTCTGTTCTCATGTCTTCTTCTTATAAGTGAAACAAACAAAAAAAAGAGAAGAACCCAAAATTAAGCTTGCTCTTAGCATCACAATTTCAGCTCTGTTTCTCAGTTTTTGTACAGTTACTCTGCTCACTAAATAAGCTTAAGAATTCAAGAACTGAACTTTGATCCCCAAAAAAGAAACAAATATATTGAACTTTGGTTTTCAAGGACTGATCATCAATTATGAAAAGACCTTGTAGTTCTGATTCCTTGGGTGCTTTGATGTCCATGTGTCCAAATACTACAGGTACTTGTTATAATTTGCCTAAAGTTTGGAACTCTTTTTCTTTCCTTTTTAATTGTATTTTTTAGTTTTCAATTTTCATGTTTTCTTGTCTTTAACCTTTTTCCAAGCTCCAATTCCCAGTTTTAGCTATAAAGAAACTAATGGGGTAATATAAAAATTGAATCTTTTTATTAAATCAAGAACAGGGTTTTTTTTTACCTTTCCTCTTTTAGTAAGTTTTTGTGCTTCACTCTTTATACCATTGTCTGTTCATATCTTTCCATTTTTAGCTTTCTTCAAGGCAATTATGTTCTCTCTTTATATCATGTCTTTTTCTTCCTCATAATTCTTTTTATCATTTTAGATGAGCAAAACCATGTGTATTCAACAAGGGATTTTCAGTCTATGTTATTAGATGAAGAAGGATGTATTGAAGAATTTGGTCATGTTTCTGAGAAGAAAAGGAGACTAAGTGTTCAACAAGTAAAAGCTTTAGAGAAGAATTTTGAAGTTGAAAATAAGCTTGAACCTGAAAGGAAAGTGAAGTTGGCTCAAGAACTTGGTTTGCAACCTAGACAAGTTGCTGTTTGGTTTCAAAACAGACGTGCTCGTTGGAAAACAAAGCAATTAGAGAGAGATTATGGTGTTCTTAAATCCAATTTTGATGCCCTCAAACATAATTATGAGTCTCTCAAACATGACAATGAAGCTCTCTTGAAAGAGGTAATATAATGAGTTTAATACAGATAGTGTAACGATTTTTAGCATAGTAGTTTACTTAGTAGATAAATATATGAAACTATTCATAAAAAGTGAGATCGGTGACCTTAACAAAATTCTTGCTTGTTATAACATGTTAGGAAATCATGTAGAAGTTCTTTACACTATGAGCAGGGGCTGAGCTACAAGCTTAGCTATGAGTTTGGTCGAACCTAGTAACTTTTGTTCAAACAGTATATTTGTGATACGAAATTTATTAAATATAGATAAATATTAAATTTAGAATTCAATTATTAGCACTTGAAGTTGGCGTTTAAAAATTCAGAATCCAAAAAATTAAAATCTTGACTCCATATAAGTTATAGTTAATTCCTGATATAAAACATATAGCCTAGCTACATTAAGTTCTATGCCCTTATGTTATACAAATATTTACAAAATTAAGTTACTTATTAGATAACTACGTGCTTTGTAAATAACCATTAATTGGTGACCTGACAAAAACAATTAGTTTACTATCATTAAACTTAAGTATAAAAATATTTACTTTTTGTTTATAACTTAAATCTATTGTGTAAAAGTACTAGATATTTACATAAAGTTTGAATCCTTAAGGGTTTTTGTGCTGATTTTTGTGTCTTTTTTAATGGGGTGTTTTTTAGCTTCGTGAGCTGAAATCAAAGGTGTATACTGAGAATGGAGAAGGCAGAGGTGTTGCGGTGAAAGAAGAGGCTATGGAGTCTGAAAGTGATGACAACAAACTGATTGAACAAAGCAAGCCAAATGATAATGACATCGACAACAATAATCTTCTTGAAAATTTGGAAGAAGAAGTAGATGAAGAAGAAGAAATCAACTTTGAGAACTTTAATGTTGCTGCTGCTGCTGCATCCACCAATATTTTTGGTGATCATTTGAAAGATGGATCTTCAGATAGTGATTCAAGTGCAATCTTGAATGATGATAGCAGTCCAAATGCTGCTGCTATTTCTTCATCTGGTGCTTTCTTGATTTCAACTAATGGGGGAAGTGGAAGTTCAAAATCTTCAGATTCATTGAATTTTTGCTTCCAATTCACAGAATCAAGTTCAAAATCAAATCTTGGAGATGGCCAAAAGGGTAATAATTATTACCAGCCACAACAGTATGTGAAAATGGAGGAGCATAATTTTTTCAATGGTGAAGAATCATGCAGTACTCTTTTCACAGATGAACAAGCTCCTACACTTCAATGGTACTGCCCTGAGGATTGGAATTGGAAAGAATCTTGATTTTATGTTTTTCACTTCAGAAGAAGGCCAAGAAGAATAAAGGAAATGTCTTTTGGGAACAAAATTTTGTATAGTGGTTAAAAATGCAATCATCAGTACAGTAAATGGCCTAAGGGGTAACATTCAGATATCAAAAAAAGAAAAATTCACTTTTTGGATTTTGCCCAGCTGGGGGGAGGGGGGTGGTTCAGGTGGGGTGGGTGGTAGGGTGAGGAAGAAGGAAGTGTGTGGGTTGGGGTAAAGGCTGTGGCTTTTGCAGGGATGATTTGGTAGTAATTGAAGTCTTCACAAAGATCAGATCTTTTTTACTGTGAAGGGGAGAGGAAAAAAACTAAGTGAAAAAGGTAAGAAGAAGGATTCAAGAGAATCCAAGATGATGAATATGGTGAGAAAAAACCTTCCTGTAATGGCAAATAAAAGTGGCTTAAAGTATATTCATGCATTCTATATTTGAGTGATTTAATAACTTTTACCATGCATAAAGTAAAAATAAAAATCATAATGCATACATTACTTAGGTATGATGTTGGCTTCTAATTGAAACACAATTTTATACTTTCTTTTTTTGGTTTAATATCATTCACTCTCCAAAAATTCACTGGCTCATCAAAGAGTATAGCGCTCCCTTTAAGAAAACTTAGAAACTCTTAATTAAACATGCAGAGATTTAAGTCATTTCACCCTTGGTTGTCGCTCTTGATTGCCACTTTCACACTTTTATCCTTCTTTATACTATAAAAAAGAATTCATTTCTTTGTTTTCTGAAAAAATTAAATATAATAGAGTTAAACTATATGATCATTTAATATGAAAAACTATAATTTGTGGTACTTTTGTTTCACTCTGTAAGTGTTTAATTTTATTCTCAATAGATAATAACCCGTATTTAATTTAGCTTTGAGAGCTGATTAAATCAATCATCTTTTTCATTGTTAAACAGAAACGTCAAAATAAATTAGGCTGTTGGGTCGAGCATTTTGGCCACTTTAACCAAATTTCTTCCTTTATTTTTCATAATTGGAAGGAGAAGACCTTATAACCAGTGTTTTAAAAGGTGTGGGCGTAAGGCGAGGCGTTTGACATATGCCTCCGCGAGGCGTAAGTCCCATAGGTATTTAATTTTTAATATTTTATAAAATAATATAATTACAGTAAATATTTATGAGCAGGTAAAATTACATAAAAATTAAAAAAAATTATACATATGTGAAATACATACATACATATATATATATACAGAGGCTAGTTCAAGCAAAGTTAGCAGGCTCTACCAGCAAAGAAGACTACATCCAGGAGATGGAAAATCTTCTACAACAGCTCAAGGAAAAGATTCCCGATCAACATTCATCCAGTTCGTCTGAAGAATAATCAGAAGAAGAGGATGGCCCTGACTATGACCCAGAATAAGTCAAATCAAGACCAATTTGTCGCTGACATCAGATATGACGCCAGCAAAGAATTTTTCAGAAAGTCACTGTAGCAATGCTACTGTAAATTACTGTGTGTGTGTGTGTATATATATATATATATATATATATATATATATATATATATATATATATATATATGTGTGTGTGTGTGTGTGTGTGTGTGTGTGTGTTTGTGTGTGTGTGTGTGTGTATGCTCTATTCCCACAAAAAACTAGTCAAAACAATTTATTATACGCGACTTACAAGCACAAGTAACTTGAGTCTAAAAGAATAAAATTTTCTATACGGAGGAACAAAAATGCTTTTATGAGATATTCGCAGACTAGCGGACAAGATAAAAAATTAAAAAAGACCATAAATTAGGGCTTCAATAGATAAAAAAGGTCTTGACTTTTAAATTTAACACATTTTAGTTCCTTATAAAAACTTTTGAGCAATTACCAAGCTGACGTTTGAGAATTTGGGTATTGTATGAAGGACTTATTCAACAAATTTTGTTTTAATTTGGAAAAGTCTCTGGAGCTTACGCCTCACTAATAAAACGAGCCTCAAACGCCCGGACGTATGCCCCTAAAGCTCGGGCGTACGTCCCGAATTGCTGGACGTACGCCTTTTGAGACTTTCGTCCCGCAGCATCGCCTCGGGGCGTTTTTAGTGCGCCTCGCCCCAAGACTTGTCCCGAAAATACCTTTTAAAACACTGCTTATTACAAAGGCCAATTTTGTACTAACTATTTTTCATGATTGCAACTTACAAGGAGTGTATCCTACCTTCATCTATTTGACATTCAAACCAAGGCATTGGAGTATCTTTTGCTATATGTTTTTTGTAATTAACAAATATAATGAGGTGTGACATAAACCAATTTTATGTGCCAATAAATGTTAATTCAACAATTGCAAAAATAATTCAAAACAATTGAGCCTAGCACATGAGTTAAGTTTAATAATTTCCACAATCTTTAGTAGTTTCACACTCTAGCTACTTGAGTTAAAAATGATAGCTCAAAATTGCATAAAAGGATTTTAAAAGCTGAAGGCTGAAACAGTGGACTGAAAAGTACATTATACACATCTTGAAGTTTAAAATTCTATGCCATAGTGGTATGCTTTGACGTTGTACAAACTGAAAAAAGAAAAAGAGAAAAAACCAGCCTAATTCTAACATTTCATAGGTTATAAAGGACAGGAAGTGCAATAAATAATTTTCAAAAATTAAACCAAAACAAAATTGACACGCCACCGTACAAGATTAGGTGAGCATATTTAATTTTCAATGCCACAAAACTATATTAAAGAAAACTGTCCCATTAGATTTTTTTTTAATTTGTTTTCTAAATCATATAGTATTTGAAAGTTATTGATTCAACTAATATAAACTCATGTTGCTAAGGGTTCATCTAAGGGAAAAAATACACTACTTCCTATCAGAAATTTTTCTATTTTTAAAATCCGAACCCGATATATATTTGATTACGAGTGAAAAGATCGCATCTATCCCGTTAGATTCTTCGTATTTTATTACATGCTTGGCCAAATAAAATCTGGCTAGATGAAAGCCTAATCAGATCAGACCTAGAGGGTGACATTAGTGGTCTTTGCCCATGCCACTATGCTCGTGTGAACATCTATAACCTTCTGTTTTGTGTCTTTCATTGAAAAAGACAATTTTTTAATGCACAGATGTATCCACATTAGATAATCTTGAAAGAATACTATAGTAATATGTACGACTAAAGTGATAACTCGTTAAAATCAAACATCTCAATGTTAAGCTTTACTTATATGACTGAATTTTGATCAAAATTATCGATATGATATGTCTACCCTATTCACACTTTATATATATCTTGCATCGTTTTCATCTTACACGCCTCAAGAACATTTCGTGTATTTTGTTTTTTGGTTTATTCGTTCTTTATTCAAAAATTCATTCGATTTGTACTCTATTTCAAGTGCTTATGTTCTTCTCTACGATAGGTAAAACGTCTTGTCTTGTGCTTATGTCTTTTCAAATATTACAGTCAAACTTCTATACATTATAAAAATCCTATATAATAATTAATTATTATACAAGTTAAAAAAAATTTAGAATCGATTAATTTTTATATTATATTATAATATATACTTTTATAAATTATACTTTATTATAACAATTAAAAAATATTAAAAATAATAAGATTGTTATAAAAATATTTAACTGTACTGCTAAACACTTACCTTTCTCGAATAACTTACTGAATTTGTTACGCAAAACTTGCCCAAGTAAGTTTTCTCCAAGTCTTTTTAAAAATTTTCAAAAGAGCAACAAAAGGAAAAGACAAACATTATGGAAAGAGGTGCCACATGATTGGATCCCTGAATATGCGTTTCTTGTGACAGCCGTAGCTTTTGGCATATCATTATTTAAAAATGAGTCTGAATAAAACGGAATGAATATAAATACAATTCATGTAATCAACCCAAATTAGTTAAGAGTCGTTTGGTGGTATGTATAAGAATAATATTGAATATGATATATTAGTAATGTTGAGATTAGTTATTTTGAGATTATTTCGTATTTACTGTTTGGTTTGGTGCATTAAAAATAACATGCATTGCATAAGGGTGAATACATGCTTATCCATGTATTAAAAATTATGATATTATTAAAGTTATACTTTTGCTATGTATTAGTTATACATAGGATAATACCAAATAGAATATATAACTAATAAATATATTAGTTATATATAAGTTGAAAAATACTATCAAACAATGAATTAATAATACTAAAACGGATACATATTATTATTTTTTCCTAATACATCCGATCAAATTGCCCCTTAGAGATTAAGAAATGTTGTTTGAATGACAACAAAGAAACCTCTATACAAGTGTGGAGGCATAACTAAACAAACTTCAAAATCTAGGGTTTATATAGAAATCTTGTGTGTGTGAGTGTGTGTTTGACATAGTCCAAAATGTAAAGCAAATGGTCTTTTTCTTTGCTTTTTTTTTGATAGTACGGTTTTTGGCAGTAACCAAAGATATCGCCCACTCTTTTCTCTTTCTGATCTTTCACATTTTCTGCAGAAATGCACATGCACTGAACTGTGAACACCTGCATATATACACACACTTGTGACTTTGTGTGTGTGTGTGTGTGTTTTTCTTGTAAGCATCTGTGACTTTTTGATAACTCATTGAAACAGGCTTTGGAGTTGGGTAAACTAAATCTAGCTTGTGACATTACTGACTCACTGAAATTAACAAGCTAGGTAATACGGTAACTAGCTATAGCTATATTCCGTACCATTTTTGTTTGAGATCAATTTGGATAAGAACATTTTTCTTGGAAATTGTTCTCTTCTGAATTATTAAAATATATTTTACTTTTGTTGGAGTACTACCAAATTTTGGGATTTGTTATGAGAGGAAATACTTGATATTTTAAGCCATGCGTTTGTGATGGTTTTTATTGAACAACAAATTCACACTACTTAAAAAAAAAATCAAAATCGGCCGATGTTGATCGGTAATTGATAAAAATCTATCAAAAACTAATTGATTCGTGCCGGTCGGTAATCGTAAGGTCGGTAGAGCTAACCGATCGACATTGGTCGGTATTTTCCGATCGATTTCGGTCAATCAATTAAATTCAAAAAAATAAAATTGCAGAGAAGATCATCTGTCCATTCAATCGGAATTTCTATTTCTAGAGGTATACCCCATTTAGCGATATCCCACTCGATCGAAATCGGTCGATATTTTAATTATGTAATTAAAAAATGCACCATTTGAGAATCGAACCGGAGTCTGTACTGTGGCAGGATACTATTCTACCACTAGACCATTGGTGCATTTTGTTTTAAGACTGTCTTTTATTTTATTTATACTCTTTAATTGTATTTTTGCGCGAAAATCATAGACGAATGTCGGTCGGTTTTATTAAAAGATAAAATTACCAATCGAATTCGGTCATTTTTTTATAAAATGACCAGCCGAATTATCAGCCTGATTTTGATTTTTTTAAATATTAATTTTAATTTAGTTTGAATGAAAACCGACCAAAGTTCGTCGATTTTTTGAAAAAAAATTCGCGGGACGCAAAAATAATTTCCCGCATTTTCCCCCCAAAAAAAACCAACCGAAGTTGGTCAATTTCGTTAAAAGAAAATTAAAAAATAAAATATTTTAAAAAACCGATCGACTTCGATCAATTTTTCGATCGATCGAAATCGATCGACCGCGATCGGTTTTTGTCGAATTTCTAATAGTGTCATTTAGAGTGTTTTTCTTCATTCACAGAAATAATTAAGTTCTTCTAGCTAGGTGAACAATATATAGAAGAACACAAGCATAGGTAAGAAAATAAAAACAATACTTCCCTAACTAATAAGACAATACAAACCATAAACTCTAAACTCTATGTGATTCTTATATTGAACTAGGATGACTGACCTACTCCAAAAGTATGGCCATATGTATAACATCTCAAGCTCATGGCATGTATTATGGCATGTATTATGGGCTACGTCACCATTAAGCTTAAAAATATACGTACCGTATGAATTTATTTTATTCGTCTCTTATTTTGATGTGGGATTTTTTTTTTTTAAATGCTCGTCAGCTTAAAAGCCTGTCAGTTTTTCTATATGACCCATCCTCGTAGGCCCACCCTCTATCATGGGCGCCAGAATATGATGAGAATGTTAGCCATTGTTGTGTTGAAAACTTAGTATATAAGGTGTTGAGTGGAAGGCATTGTAACAAAAAGTAGATTCCTCCATTTGCTAATTTCTTCCCCTATATTAAGGGCTTTCTTGTTAACGTTTTAGAGATGGTCCCCTGCATATAGCGGGACCTAATTCCTACTTTTCTTTCATTTTTTTTTTTTACTATTTTAGAAATTGTTAATTTGATTAATCCAAATTCACGAATCAAGGCTAATATTGGAGAGTAAATGTTTTCTATTAAATGTTTTTCATTCTCAAAACTCAAAAAATGCAAAGATATTTAGTCAAAACTTCAAATCTTCACCATCTTACCATATTACCAATACTTACTCCTACTACATAACCCTATTTGTTTATAATGAGTTCGGTGTGATAGAGTTGGTTGAGTAGGGACTTCGCTAATAGGAGATTTAGGGTTCGAAATTTACTTGTATACCTTTTCGATCAACCTCGTCATTCGGGATTTGCCTAATGCGATTTACTTTCCTATATGATTTACGGTTATCACACATGACGACTTTTATCTTGTACGCACCCGAAAGATAGCGATTGTAGGTTCTGTTGTTAACAAACCCTATTTGTTTATTATGTGAGGCCAAGTGGTAAGGGATCTATTTGGATCAAAGAATTCATCGTCAATCTAGTCATTTCCCTACCAAAAATAAATTTAAATTTGAATAAAATGGTTCTTTCAAAAGGATAGGAATGTGTAATCTAAGCTTTACGCACATCGATTTGATGACAGGTTATCTACTGCAAATTGTCAAATTGCAAAGGAAGAGTCCCATAGTCACACGTGGAAAATAGAGAAAGATGAACCTATTGTTTTCGGTCAATGAAAGGGTACTGAATCCTGACTTAGGTTAACAAAACTTATAGGTAAAAATAACTTAAACATATCTTATAAGGTTCAAATATTCATAAAGTTATACTAACCTCTGGGAGTTATTTTTGTATTATTTTTTTCTTACGGTGATATATGTATACTCTCTGCACATTATTATCATCTCTAAGTTCTATAAAAAAAAAATTGGAATCATAAATTTCCAAAAATTTGTTGAGTGGATTCTTGATAACTCTGAAACTTGGTAACACAAGAATTAAGTACCAATTAATTACCAGCCGAGGTGAAACTATAACTCAAAAAATTTATCACCCTAGGTTATAACTTCCAAACTCACTTTTAGATCTTAATTCAACAAACCCTAGCAAGTGATTTAATTCCTTTTCCTTTTTATGTTTTTTGACCTACAATGTGTGACTAGCTTAATACCCAATTAAAGAAAAAATTATTATTCAAGATTTTTAACTAAGAAGCATGAATTTTCTTTCTTGTTTTTCATATATCAATGGACTTTGATGTGGACAGCTGTGTGGTTCATCTAAGCCCTAATTAAAAGGACCTTAAAGAGTATGAGAAAGAATCTCTCTCTTAACAATATGGTATTCGAAACTCACTAGTCCAATTAATTTAAATTTGTGCCGCGTAGAATTTATTTAAAGGGTAATCGCTGTTAAAAAGGAACTTTCCCGTTTCAAAGCTCAAATCCGAAATTCCTAATTAAGTGCAGACAGATTTCATCCATCCGCATCATATCTATTTGGTAGTTGGAGACTTGGAGTAGAGCAATCCCATTACTAGTATTTTTCCTTCCTACTTCTTAATTAGCTCAGGTGCTTCTCATAAGCTTATATTAATGGGGGTCTGTACCTCCACTTAATTAAAGGAGAAATGATTAGTTAATAATAAATCACCCACTGTAATCACTTTTTAGTATAATATCATGAATTGTTTAGGTTCATAATACTAACTATTGCTCACTTTTTTATACTTCATTGGATAGTTCCAGGCAGATAGCACCCAACAAGGTGGTATGCTCCACTTTCTTCACTCAATCCTTATACTATGTTTTGAGCATTATTATACATAGGAAAATGCACGTTAGTCCTTTGCTTTTGGCTTCACTTTTTCCTTTGTCTTTTCCATTTCGCGTAAGAACATCCCTTTTATCTATCTTATGTTGCATGTACTCTAATAATTATTTGTACGTTGATTTTGCATGTCAGCATTACAAAGACTAATTTATATATGTAGCAATTGGTCCAAAGTTAATGTTGGTTTCCGGATTGCGTATTTGTATAGCAATATTGTGTCATTTTTTTTGGGCACAGACTAATAAGAAAAGTGTGTTATCTTAACTGAAACAGAGGGAGTACTACCAAATGTTTGTCTTAATTTAGTTCTCTTATGAACTTGTCATTGTTATTGCTTTTTTTCCAATGCTTCTTCACTAATATATTTTCTTTTCATCATCGCTGGGTTTATGCTTTCCTTGAGCTAATCTAAAAATACAAGAATACAAAAGTAAAATTTTGAGGATAAAATTATAATAAGGCACTAATTAAAGAGAACATAAAAGGCAGCCCGGTATTTCAAATTGTATTCTCATGACTAATACACCTTCGTCAACGAATAAAAACTAAAACTAAAAATATTGAAATATATCCTAGACGGCAGTTTTTTCCGTAGTTTTGCATTTAAAAGAACTTTCTTCTGGGTATTTAACATTGACTTTAATTATTTTATCATACATCTTTTTACAACTATTTTTTTTATCACACATTACTTGCTTTCTCTCATTGTCGTTTCTCTTTTTTCGTTCTTTAGTTCGGAGGAAGCAATGACATCAAACACTGTTTGCCTTTAATCATCCAACCATTCATCAAATCAAATTAGTAGAGATTGTTGAATTTTTGCCTTGGAATAAGAATAAATGGAAGAAAAGAGGTTGATATTGGTACAATCTGATTCATTATCAGAGAGCAATCCTGACCCCGACGGATCATTCCTTTTTCCGATATACGAAATAGGGGATTTCACTAAGTTGATTCTTAGGAAATGTCGAATCAAACCATTTGTCCTTATTTTAACAAAAGAAGCACGGGCTTCTTCGCAAGAAGAATTTTTTTTGTCTTGGTTCCAATTTAATACTAAACAAATCCGAACTAATTGAATACTTGTGTCAGAAATTTCTCGAATCGATTTGCCATTTCCATAAAGGATATAATTGATCGATTGGACTGGAATATTTGCATTAATGTTAGGCCATATCCAATCGAAATTTTAAAGAAGGACCATTTACTAATTTTTCCCAATTATTCACAATATTTATGGTATCTTTAAGCTGTCATTAGGCTGTCGATTTCCTCCTAAAGTAGCATATTAATGTCCCAAAAGACTTGGTACACTATTAGTTGGCAAAAGTTAATTGGAAACTTTATAATAAAATTAAATGGTTATTTTGACAATTATGCCAAGTTTAGATCTACATACCTAATGTGCTACATTCTCGCTAGAATAAATTTTGCATTATTCCCACATGCATTGATAGGCTATTTTGTTTACATAATATTGCAATATTTACATACCTTGCTGCTAGACAGGAGACCATTTCGACTGCTTTTCTCTATTTCCTTTTTTAAAAATCCTTTTCATTTGTTACTAATTAAATTCTCAATTGATTCTTGAATCATCAAATTCTAGCATTATCACTAATAAAAAATAGCATATTTGCGACTGATTAATTCCGACCGATTTAATTCAGTCGTAATTTTCGACTGATTCGGTCGGAAACTTTATTAAAAATATATGTTAATTTTTTTTAAAAAATTTTGGCTCCAAATTGCGACTCTTTCAGTCTCTCAATTACGCGTAAAATACCGCAAAAAATATTTTTTATGGTTTCCATCTAAACTAGTTGTAAAAAATAAAATAATTTTTTCTAAAAATGTTTCAGAGACATTTATATGATCCCTACTACAACATTATATTATTTTTTCCTCTTGGTTAATTTTATTTGTATAACGTGTATTATTTTTATTTCAGGACAAGTATCATATTGATCTTGATGCATGGCGACAAACTCAGTCGGCCCCGGAGGATAAGACTAACACAGGCGACTGGTGGCGTGAATAAATGTGTAAATATTATGTAATTATCTATTTTAGTATTTAGTTACGTGTTTGTTTTCTTTTTCTTTTTTTACTTTTTTTCTTTATTTCTCGTGAAAATAAATAAAGGTCGAGTCCATGAAGTACAGCCATCCTCCATTCGTCCACCAACAACGTTATTTACTGGTGCATCATGTGATGACCCGATAAGTCATTTTCTGTTTTAGCCCTCATTTCTGTGTTTTAAAATCTCAAATAGCCCCGCTTAGCCTTGCTCAATTTGCGTATGCAGTCCGTTTCTTCTTCCGCAAGATTTTTATGTGAAAAATTAAGAAAAATATGAAATCGTGCCTTAAAACTCATTTGAGTTGGCTTCGGTCAATGTTTTAAGTAAACAGACCCAGATCGGTATTTTGACATTCCCGGAGAGTCCGTATCGTGATTTAGGACTTGGGCGTATTCCCGTAATCGAATTCGGAAGTCCCTAGCTTGAATTATCGTAATTTGTTGAAAAGTAGAAGTTTAAAGGTTTAAAGAATTCATAAATTTGATCGTAGTTTGTCACTCCTCTTTTTTGCGAGACTTTACTAAATCTTTTAAATAACTAAAAGATCTAATAAAACTCGAAAAAAAGATTTTTAATAGTGACAAAAATAAATTTAGAGTCGCCACCCGACAATTGATTTCGGTGTGTCAGGTCACCATTTAGAACTTAGACATCAAAGTCAAGTTCGTACCAAAGATTTGGGTAAGGGGGTTCATTTGACTCGGGGAGAAGGTGTTAAGCATTCCCCGAGTCCCGTGAAAATCACGGTTGCGTACTTAATATAGCTGGCTTTTAGAATATTCGGATAGAGATAAAACGAACACAGACGAAGAAAAGAAAAACAAACACACGTGAGGTTCGAGGTCGTTCCCGCCTAATAAAAGAAAAATAAGGCTAAAACTAAAATACTACAAATTTATTTAAGCATCCAAATACAAAATCCTCGGGGCATTCCCCGGAATATAATATATACAAGTCCCTCGGGGCATTCCCCGGATAAATATAACTAAGGGAACAACCTCTTGCCTCAATAGTTAATTAAAATATCCTAAGTTTGCCTACCAAAGCGTAGTCGGCCTAAACATGCTACTATCGAATAATGAACTTAACATCTTCATCTTTAATGTTCAACCCCCTCCCACGGCCTAAGTAACAACAAACGGGTAAGCCATAGAAGAAAAATGAAAATCGAGCAACAAGAACTACCCCATCAAGTAAGTAGATTTTCAGATCATAATGAAAATATGAATAGATAAAATTATATTACACGAGCTATTCAAGTAAGAAAAAGTTGAGCAAAATTATAAACCATCCCATATTTCAAACAGCTAGCAGCAGCCTTAACCATTCTGTTTTGCTAATTCCAAACAAACCTAGAATATGGACGCCATATTACATTATAAAGAAAGCATGGGACTGAATATTCAAGTAAGCTTCATATTAGTTCTTACGCAACAGAAGATACCCTTTTCGTTACTGGATGAGAGTTTCATGAATTCACACGGGGTTTCAAGTTCCATACAACAGTAAATACTGCTTCAAAGTTCAGATAATAAACTCAAAATGGCTGGGAAAACAGTAACAGAGCTATCACTTTCAGGCCCTTGCGAGGCTCAAATGAACAGAGTAGTTTTAAGATCACAGGCTTATGGCTCGATCACTTTAATTAAACGAATACTGACTTGAAGACAGACTATTCCAAATCGAAACATTCAAACATTCAAATCATATTCACAAAAACATTCATATCACCCATAGAATCTTCGAATTTATAAAGAAAACAGAAAGTGAAGAATGAACCTGTAAACCGGAATGTCGAATACTCTTGAACGTTGAAATAAGGAGCCGCAGGTCGACCTCGAGCGACGACCTTCAACTCAGCGACGAACCTCGACTAAGTCCCGAATCGGATTCTGATTTTTGGAAATAGAAAATGCCGATTTTCTGACTTTTTTGGAACAGAACCAAAATTTGGCTAATTTTCGCCTCCTGATTTATAGAAACAGAAACAAGGAAGGGAGAAAGAATTGGACTCGAATCAATTTTCGTTTCGAAATCGCTCCAGAAACTGAAAAGAACAGAAGAAGAATACTAAAATCCTCGTCCTAAAGTCTGAAATCCCCGTTCCTTTTTTTTTACTCCTCTCCCAAAAAAAACCTCCCTCAAAAATATAAACCTAGATATATATATATCTTCCTCTAACCCTCCTCCCCCAAGAAAACTCCAGAAAACCCGAAAAAAACCAGAAAAAAAAAAGAAAATCCCTCCAAATCCGAAAACTTTCCAAAAACCGTCTCTAGAACTAAAACCCGGACAGATGGAAGGCGAGGATCGATTTTAAATCGATCCACGGTCCCCATTTATCCGAAATTAGTTCTCAAATCAACAAAACACTTGAGTGCAAATGATTCCTTTGTCAGGGATCCGTTAGGGCTAGGGTACGTGGGGAAGGGGAGGGGACCACGGACGAGTTAGGGTTTTAACTCGCCCGAGTTTTGGACGAGTTTGGGTGAGGCAGCAAGGAGCAGCGGCGGGAGGGGTGTGTTTGGGTGGAGGAGAAGAAGAGAGGGATTAGGGTTAGGTTAAGATATTTTATATGGGGGTGGGGTTAATTCGTGGCCGTCGGATCTGTGAAGATCGACGGCCCAGATCAAAATAAAAGGGGTAAAATCAGTTTGGCTGATGGGGGGAGTTGGGCCGGTCCAGTATGGTAAAATTGGAATTGGGCCAATTGGTTTTAGGCTGAATTGGTTTAAATTCCAACCCAATGCAATTTCATGATTTAAAAATCCTTTTTATTTAATTTTAATAATTACATTACTTAAATTAAACTCTTAATCTTACCTAAAATGTGACATTAATTTAAATACTATTTATAAAGCTACAAAACCCTTTAATCTAAGAAAAAATGAAAAATTAAAAATAAAGAAAATTGTAAAATGTAGTAATTTTGTGATTTTCAATTTTGTAAGATGATTAATTACTAACTTAATTTTAAAAATGCCACCTGGATCCTAAGTGTAATGCACGATATTTTTTAGTATTTTCATGAATTAGTTAATTAACAAATGAGTAATTAAACCTAATAAAATTCCTAAAATGGCTAATACTTAATTAGAAATTATTTAATAACAAAAGTTTTATAGGGTAGTTCGGGTACGGCAAAAATCACGTGCTCACATAGTTGACATTATTGCTACCGGATTTGGATTTCGGTTACGGAACTTGGTTTAGGTCTATTTCAGTATTTATGACTTGTTTGTAAAATTTGATGCAAAGCGGAGTTGATTTGACGTGATTCGGACGTTCGGTTGAGAAATTGCATGTTCTTAAGTTTTATTGAAAATTTCATTTGTTTTGGTGTCTGATTCATAGTTCTAAGTGTTATTTTGGTATTTTGATCGCGCGAGCTAGTTTGTATGATATTTCTAGACTTTTGTGCATGTTTGATTTTGAGTCCCGAGGGCTCGGTTGAGTTTCAGATAGGCTACAGAGTGATTTTGGACTTAGAGGAATAGCTGATGCATTTCTGTTTTTGGTGTTGTCTGCAGATCTCGCATTTGCGAACAATGTATCGCATTTGTGAGCCGGGGCTGGGTTGGGTAAAGTTTGCATTTGCGAGAAATGCTTCACATTTGGGGACTCTGCATCTTTGTAATTGCGAAGGTTTTGGTCGTAATTGCGACCACTGTCCACTTGGTGCTTCTTCGCATTTGCGAAGTATAGTTCGTATTTTGCGGACTGCTTTGGTTCGCATTTGCAACAAAATTATCGCATTTGAGATGGCAACAGGCTCTGTGGATTCTTCGCATTTGCGAGGGGTTGATCGCTTTTTCGATCATCGCAATTGCGAATTTTGTGTTGCAATTGCGATAACTACAGCTGGGTAAAAGAAGGAAAAAACGGGATTTAGCTCATTTCTTTCAAACTCTCAACCCTAAACACCCTATAGGCGATTTTCCCAAGAGACTTTCTTCCTAAATTCATTGGTAAGTGACTTTAATCTACTTCTTTTCAATTACCCACCATGTTTCATAAGATTTCAACATAAAATCTAAGATTTTCATGGTAGAAATTAAGGATTTAGGTAGAATTAAAGAATTTTGTAAATTTGGGATTTAGACCTCGAATTGAGTTCGGATTTTGAAACTATTTACATAATCAGACTCGGGGATGAATTGGGTAATCGGATTTTGGTCCGAATCTCGGGTTTTGACCAGCGGGTCCAGGGTTGACTTTTGTTGAGTTTTTCAATGATGACTTAAATTGAACCTCTTTCATTCCTGAATAGTTGTAGACATGTAATTTTTGACCCACGCGTTAGAATTACCTTTAATAGTCATGGTATTTTTAGAATAATTACTTGAGCTTATTTCTGTATGAATTCACTTTATTATTAAATTTAATTCTATTTTTAGGCACAAAAATTAAAAAAAAACACAAAGAAAAAAATTGAAAAAAAAAAAGAAGAAGAAAAAAAATGGTTTCATTTTTATTTTAAACTAGTATTAGGTATTCTAGAAAGACATACTACTTTCAACCTATTTTTTTTAATTTATTATTCTAATATAATCCTTGAAAATACCAAAAATAGTTTCAACTTTCATTGTTAGCTTTTATCTTTAATAATATTAATTTCAATTAAATTTTTTTATATTTTGTAGTATTTAAATTGGATTTTCAGCTTTGTTTTTTGCCTAATTTTGTAAATTTTGGAGCCTAATTCAAATAGGAGCCCAAAATATTCAACAACCCAACCCAAATACCCTTGACCCGCCGACCCGCCCCACTTAAATCCTGGCCATTAATTTAATTTCATCCAAAGGCCCATATTAATCCCCACCCACATATAAAACCCCATTATAATCAAAACCTAACCCTAATTTCTTAACTTAGCCGCACACCTCCACCCTCTTGCCCTCTGCCGTTGCATCAACCCGCCAGAAAAGTCATTTTTCGGCACGCGATTTTGGTCCCCTACTCCTCTTATCTTCCCTCCACGTGGCCTGACACATAACAAACTCTTACTTACCCGAATCTTCCATCATTTTTCTGCCTTTACTTATCACAAATCGAAATTTTTTTGGGCGATTTTTAGAAAATTGGAGGTCATAGGATTAATATTCTTTGATCCTAGACTTCCACTTGTCTAGAACTTGTCTATCAAAAAGATTTTTGAATTTTTTTTATTTATTTATCCATTTTTCCTGGAGAGGAAGAAGAGAACATTCTAGGTTCTCTATATATACTTCATCTTTCAGATTTTTGAAAGAAAAATCTGAAAAAAAAGACAGAGTGAGGAGGTCGTAGACGGAGAGGGAAAAGGCGAGGGTTTGTGGGAGTTTTCTTCTCTGATTTTTTAAGTTTAATCTCTTTCACACACACACACACACACACACACACACACACACATATATATATATATATATATATATACGAAACAAAAAACAAAAAAAATATATCTCTATTTCTTCATTTTCATTTACGGATTTTTGTTTAAATCGATGGAGCTTAATTGAGATGCTGTTGGTTTCGAGTTTTTCTAGTGCTGTTTAAGTTTCGGCCAAACAGAAAGCTATATAAAAAAATTTTGCTTCTCTGAAATTTTCTTGAGGTGCCGTTCGAAGCTGAAGGTCGCGGTCATCGTCCCTGATTTTTAAGTTTGTTTTCAATCAAATTTTGTTGCTGGGTCGTGCACACAGTCAGTCTGAGCATATCTCTGTATTCGCTGATTTTATTCATTTTAAAAGAAGCAGTCTCAGGTTCAATTCTTCCCACTCATTTCTGTATTTGGCGTCAATTTTCAATGTGATATGAATAGCATGATACTTATCTATTGCTTCTCATTTTCTTCTTGGTTGAAATTCTGTTGGAGTTGCTAGAAGGATATTATCTGATTTCATTTTGTAAAATTTGAGATTCCGTGAAGTCCTGGGTTCAATTGTTTGGGTGCTTTCGTGCTTGGATTGTTTGAATGATAGATACATCTCTGCGGTCTATGGGGATTTGGGGCTAAACAGAACTAAAAGAAAATCAGCATGAACTGACTTTCATTCATTTATTTTATTTCTACTTTTCTTCCATAATCGCTAGGAGCATGCTAGGCCGTCATCGCTCGGGTAGGCAGGTTTTAGGATCTTTTGTTAATTGTGAGGCGAGAGATCGTTCCCTTAGTTAAATTTATCCGGGAAATGCCCCGATGGACTTGTGTATATTACATTCTGGGGAATGCCCCGAAGTATTTGTATTTGGAGGCCAAAAGTGAAACTCGTAGTATTTTAGTTTCAGTTCTATTTTTCTTCTTTATTAGGTGGGCACGACCTCGAACCTCCTATGTGTTTGTTTTTCTGTGTTAGTTTTCTTATCTCAATTCAAATGTCTTAAAAGCCAACTAAATCGAGTATGCAACCGTGACTTTCACGGGATTCGGGAGTACCTAACACCTACTCCTCGAGTCAAATGAACCCCCTTTCCCAAATCTCTGGTGCCGACTTAGCTTTGAGTCTAAGTTCTTCTTAAAAGGAAAAAATATTTTTTCTAAAAAATAGTGGCCTGGCACACCGGAATCAATTGCCAAGTGGCGACTCTAAGTTTTCCCTTAAAATACCATCTTTGTCACTTTTAAAATTGAAAACCCCTTTTCGAGTTTTATTAAGCCTTTTATCCATCAAAAAGGGTTTAGTAAAGTTTGTTAAAAGAGGAGTGGCAATAGTTTCTAAAGCTTATTTTGAATATTTTGGTCAATAATTTGCTAGATTTGGTTGGTTTGGAGGCTTGTTCGAAAGGCAAGGGCATGGCTGAATTTTGAGTTGATTGTAGAGTGAGGTAAGTGTTGGGTCTAGCCTTGATTTGTGAAAATTAGGAACCCGTGAGCTATGTGCTATGTGAATTACATGTGTAGCGGCGTATATGCGAGGTAGCGAGTGTATATACGCTGTCAAATTACTTGTTTCTATACTTTCTCGTATTTCATTAATTGCTTTATTTCATGATTTAACCCTTACATTACTTGTTTTCCCTATCTATATTGCTTCATATTATGTCTTGCTTTCATGCCTTAATTGTTACATGCTTATTTGTCTTCTGTGTCGTAATTGCTACTTGCCATTTAGCATTTCTTCTATTTGGTCGTCCATTCCCTCCCTGATTCCATACTTATTTACTACTTGTCTCTATTTGTTTCTCTTATATATCTATATTCCTTGTTGCCTTATATTTTCGTATTAACTGTTGCCTTCACTGAAGTAGCTTCACTTGTACATATTGTTAAAATGGATATCATTGAGTTGGTAAGTTGAGGCATCTGAGTAGTTCAAGTCTCTAAGATTATCATGTTATTATCCATTGCTCGTACAATTGTACTCTTGATATATGATTTCTTGTAAATCTTAGTTATTGAGTTACAGTATTAATCGACATTATTTGAAAAGCGGGTTGCACGCTGCAATGAAAATTGAACATAAATAAATTTAAAAGGGCAGAATAAGGATGTACTACATTATTGAATGCTGATTATATGGAGGGTCCGGTTGCGCTCTGCAACAGAAAATGTTTAAAGTTTAAATTGTGGGATCGAGTTGCACGCCGTAACAGTTTATGTGTTTTCTATTCCGTATTGTATTTTGTTGGTTTCGGTACTTTCATACGAGACTCTGAGGATTAACATTCCTGTATTTACTGATTTTCGAGGACTGAGTTATTTTCATGAGTTAACTGCCTTATTTTTCCATATTTTCCTTTTCTGTCATTATTTTATACTGCATACAGGTTATTGTAAGTGACCCGCCTTAGCCTCGGCAATTACAGAGTACATGGGGTCGGTTGTACTCATACTACACTCTACACTTCTTGTGCAATTTTTGGAGTCGGTCCCAATGGCAGTCAGTAGATTGCTCGGGTTGACTATTGGACGGAGACTTGAGGTACAGTTGCTCGGCGTTCGCAGCCTTGAAGTCTCCTTCTACTTTATCTTAGCTGTGTATTTTCTTTTAGATAGCTTTACTTTCATTCAGACCTTTATCTGTATTATTCTAGTAGCTCATGCACTTGTGACACTAGATCCGGGGTTGTATTTAGATATTTTAGTTGTTATGGTATTTTTGCGATTTATTTCAGTTTTATCTCAGTTATTTCAGTCATTTCTATCAGTTAAATTGGATTGTTTTAAAATGGCTTAATACTAACCTAACGTTGGCTTGCCTGGCAAGTAAAATGTTACGCGCCATCATGGTCTTGAGGGTAGGAATTCTGGGGCGTGACACATCAGTTTCCCAAGAAGACATGGAAGCTACGCGTCAAAAAGTTGATCAAATGTCGCAAGAATTTCAAGCAACTCAGGTTTTGATCCAAAAATTATTAGAAACGAAAAGCAAAAAAGGTAGTCAAGCTGCAATGGAGTTTGAGTCTGAGTCTGAGGAGGAGACTGAGTCTGAATAGGATTAGCTATTTGAATGTTTTAGAGTTGAAGTTAGAGACATGCTTAATTTATGTTGTTTGATTAGTTGGTTGAATTATTATAAATATTACTGTTTGTTTTCTAATAAATATTTGATTTGGATTATTATACTAGGTGTTTGATTAGTTGTTAAGTGTTTGGTTGGCTATTTTATTTGGCAGGCGGTGTAATAAAAAATACAACAGAATTCTGCTAAAACTTTCCCAGATTTGCGACTGAATCAATCGCAAATTTCACCAGAAATTATCTAGATTTGCGACCGATTCGGTCGCAAATTGAGAATTTTTTTGAATTTTTTTTATTAATTAGTACTCAATATGTACGACTGTTTCGGTCGCAATATTTACTTAAAAATTAATTTTATTATTTATTTCCAACGGAATCGATCAAAAATTTTAATTTATATTTATTTTTTAAATTCTGGTCAGCGACTAAATCAGTCACAAATTTAGTGACTAATTCGGTCACAAATGACTTAAATTCAAATATGCCTATATTTTTCAGTTTGCGACTGAATCCGTCGAAAATTTTCGACTGATACCGTCGCAAATATTTTGTGATCATGTGTTTTTAGACTAATCTTTTTCAGTCAAAAATCTGTCGGAAAAATATGATTTCCGACCAATTTTCCACTGATTTGACGATCGCAAATTAACTGTTTTTTAGTAGCGTTATACCCTCTAGCTAAGTTGCTGATAGAGAAGATTAATGAACCAATTGAAAAAGGAGTTTTTTGTGTGTGTTTTCTACAGTTGCTAGTATTATATTGTACAATAACTGTCCAACCCGTAAGTGATATTATCTGCTCTGGACCTAAGCCTTCATGGGTCTAAAACGTGTTACTAGCTAGGGTCTAAGACTTGTTTACTTATATACATAGCATCTCTCTCGTGTTTTGTCGAGATATGATTCGCATAGAGTGTCACATGTACATATAAAAAAAAAGTTGTGGTTCAGAATTACCTATATATATATATATATATATATATATATATATATA
>MCJB01050670.1:12055-44823 GCA_002018475.1 Nicotiana obtusifolia | reverse complement strand
TGAGGTGGTAAATGTTACTCACAGGGTCAGCTCTATAATAGCCACAAATCCGATCCAGAAGAAAGAGGACCCAGGAGCTTTCACTATCCCGTGTACTATTGGAGCGAGAGATTTTGCAAAGGCATTATGTGATAATGGGGCCAGTATAAATCTTATGCCTTTAGCCATCTATAAACAAGTCGGGTTAGGAATGCCGAGACCAACGAGTATGAGGTTGCAGATGGCTGACCGATCCATCAAGAGACCAGTGGGCATTGTGGACGATGTAATTGTGAAAGTTGGAAAGTTTAATATTCCTGCTGATTTTGTGATCCTCGATTGTGCTGTAGACAAGGAAATCCCCATTATACTGGGAAGACCTTTCTTAGCAACTGGACGAGCTCTTATGGACTCGGAGCGCAATGAAATTAAGTTCGGGGTAAATAATGAAGAAGTCACATTTCAAGCCAGCAAAGGGATGAAGATGCCAATGGAGTATGAGAATATTTCGCTAATTGGTATTATTGATGAAGTTGATGAAGCCATTGAGATGAAGATGGAAGAACAATGTTTTGGTGAGGCACTGGAAGCCATACTGGTGAACTTTGATGGACATGACTTGGATGGGTTCATGGAGTCGGTGAATGCATTAGAAGGTCGTGGTTCCTATTCTTATACTCCACCAAAGCTGTCCTTAGATTTGGAGAATCGAGCCACACCTCCAGCAAAACTTTCCATTATTGAACCACCCAAATTAGAGCTCAAACCACTTCCGTCGCATTTGAGGTATAAATTTATTGGCTTGAATAACACTTTACCAGTAACTGTGTCTTCGTTGTTGAATGATGTGCAGGTAGAACAGTTGCTGCAAGTTTTGAAGGAACACAGACAGGCAATCGGATGGATAATTGCGAACATCCGGGGAATTCCGGCCGGAATTTGTGAACACAAGATTCAACTTGAAAACGGGACAAAACCAAGTGTGGAACACCAAAGACGGCTGAATCCATCAATGCAAGAAGTGGTGAAGAAAGAAATCATAAAATGGCTGGATGCAGGAGTTGTTTACCCGATTGCCGATAGCTCGTGGGTAAGTCCAGTACAGTGTGTGCCGAAGAAAGGGGGTATGACCGTGATCAAGAATGAAAAGAATGAGCTGATTCCAACAAGGACTGTAACTAGATGGCGAGTATGCATGGATTACAGGAAGCTTAATAGTGCCACGTGCAAGGATCATTTCCCTATGCCTTTTATTGATCAAATGCTTGATCGGCTAGCTGGAAAGTCCTTTTACTGCTTCCTCGATGGATACTCCGGGTACAATCAGATAAATATTGCTTTGGAAGATCAGGAGAAGACAACGTTCACCTGCCCGTATGGAACATTTGCTTTCAGTCGTATGCCTTTCGGCTTATGCAATGCTCCAGCTACATTCCAGCGGTGCATGATGTCGATTTTTTCTGATATGGTGGAAATTTGAAAATAATCAAAAGCAGTACTTTGCACTTTGAATTCTGACAAGTCTCCCTTCACACAACCCTAGAAAAGCTATTTATAGAGGCCCAAAAACCGAGGCGAGCAGCAGTTAAGTTTGACCTAGTTGCACGTCTGCGATCGCATTCCTGTAGCAGAGCAGGAATGCAGTTCGCAAAATCTTCACGATCCATCACAAATCATACCAGTCAGTTTCCCTCTCATCGCATCTGAAAATGCAGTTCACATATTGACTCTGCGATCGCAGACCGCGATCGCAATCTCCACTCTATTTTTCACCTCAGACTCTGCTCGTGTCTGCAACGAGAATGCGTTTTGCATTCCTATTTTGCGGTCGCATTTGCGACCGCATTCTCAACTTGAAATTTGGCTTGAATTTCTGTCTGCCTCTGCGATCTTCTTGCGACTTCTGCGACTCGCATAGCTGTTTTGCGGTCGCAGAATTGAACCTGCTATGCTTCTGACCTCTTTTCTTTCCTTTGGTTGGCTTTTTAGACTTCTACTTCTGCTTCTAAATCTCTTCACTCAATACACTGAAATTACACTAAAATTACGTCAGTATCGTGATAATTATCAAGTAAAACAAGTTAAACTCTAAACAAATAGTATCGAAATGTGCCAAAATTACCCGTCACATCAACCTGCAGGCATGAAATGCAATGTCCCCACAAAAAGGACGTCAGTACGAAATAATGTACCGAGTATGTAAGGAAAAAAATAACTGAAAGCTAAAATTGAACTCATAATATAATAATCGAAAGTAACTGGGAGTCAAAGATGATCTGAAGATATACTTACCTGACTGACTCAACTCTCTCAATATAGTAAGTAAAATAGTTGTCCGGCCCTATCAAGCTCGGTACGTGCAACTGCTCTACCGTAGTTGGCTCGCTCATACACGCTCGACCATACTAGGCTCGGTATCTCGGCCTTTGGGCTCGCTCATAGGCGCTCGGCCACATTAGGCTTTATATAACTTACCATCTGATCAGAGGTTGCCCAATAGGAGCCTACCGACCGATTATAGCTCGTTGGTGGTGAAAATACTATAATACTGCATATATAGACTTTTTTTATCTCTTGACTAAAAGAAGAAAATACATAACTAAATATAAGGTCCCGATAAGGAATAATTCTGTAACTTATGGGACTACGATAATGTACATAAGTTCAGGAATACAAACTTCTCTTTATGTCTTGTTATCAAACTCATGTTGTTACGGGATCATGCCAAAATGAAGGAAGGGTTTAGCCTTAATATACCTTATCACAATCTGTCCAACAACTACATTGAACTCGTCTCGTCACACTTTAATCTACAACAAGGATAATAATACAATCACTAAGTACGAAAGGTACACCAATCGCCGAACGAACGACAAGCTTATTTTATATTAAAACGGGCAGCATGTCCCCTATAATCTACTTCCTCCCAATTCGAGATAACACCAACAACACAAGAATGCAACAATAACAACATATATACATAATTTTCCAACCTTATATCAATCACAAAATACCCTAAAAATAGCCCAACACACCCCAATCACTTTATACACAAAACGACAACCATAGTAGTGTCAAACAACCCGAAAATATTATGACAAACGACCAGCCCACCACCCCGCCATTATGTCTTCCAAAACTCCATAAAATAGTTGCAAAACAGACAACCCAACAACACATGAAACAACTCAAAAAACAATCTACAGGTTGAATAACTCGAACTCACAGCTTCCGATAATCATCCCGTGAGTTCTTACAATTATACAAAGAATTTATCTACTTTTCCAGTAGAAAAAATGGATGAAAGAAGGCAGTATACTTACCTTATTTGGTGAAGATGTCAGATCTTATCTTGGTTCTTCAAACTTTAAGTTGTCCTCCAACTAGAACTTTAAAAGAAGAGAAAATCATTTAGGGTTGTCTTGAATTTTTGGGAGAAGTTTGCAGGGGCTTATCTATGATTTTTTTTAGCTCTATAATGAGTGTAATATATGAAGGAAATCAGCCTTTTTCTTTGGATGACCCCAACTAGCCCCTTTTTAGACATATTTGGTCTTTTTATTTAAGCAAGTAGGTGACACACCTACTTGTCACCTATGCGGGTCTACGCAGTCCTGCAAAAAAGCAAATATCTCTCTACTCCAATGTCGTATTGATAAACAGTTTAATTCGTTGGAAACTAGACTCATAGTTCTTCCATTTTATAGGTATATCACCCCGTAAATCTAAGTATTTTGGGAGAAAAGCTTAGTGACATTAGACCCAAATTTCATTAAAACTTATGAATGTAACTTGTGATGACTTTCATCGACTTTTGTTCCAAAACTCGCTTGATATAAAAACTTAATACATGACTATCATAATATTAAAATAACTCATAACATAACCCTATTACCATGTTAAACACCCTATTCTCATACAAAGGGACGGGTCATAACATTCCCAACTTGTCGACTTTCGACGAAACTTATTTTCTTCAATTCATATAGCTTCTGAACCTTCAAACCCTCTTGGTACTTGTTTTTCATAATATAAAATATTTGTAACCTCCAAGGGAACATGATTAACTTACTTTATATATACTTTCAAAGATGATCTCATTTTTTATCTTACATCTATTTGCTCACGACGTACTTTTACGTATGAAAATATGGGGTGTAACATCATTTCCCTCTTTGGAACATTCGTCCTCAAATGTTGACTAATGTGCTTATCAGTCTCCAACCCTCACGATACATCCTTAACGCATGTTTTAACTCGTCATTATCTTGGTAAAGGTCCTTAAACTCCTCGACTTATATTGATCTACTTAAGATGCATCCGTACATGAAAGTACCGGGTGTAATATCCTCCCCCCTTACCCTTAGGAACATTCGTCCTCAAATGTTTACTCTTAGAGACATGTAAAAGTTTTGCCAGAGTCTCCTTTGTACACTAGACTAAAGCCAACTTGCACACAGCCAGAAAATATATTATACATGCCACACATGGCCAATGTCTATAAATAGCAACACTTGGCCTCACACGGCCGTCAATCATAAATATTGCACGTCAAAAATAAGAGCTTACCTCATGACCTATAAGTCTAAATCGGGCTATGCTGTAATATCCCATCTCGAGTCATATCTTCAGTTTGAAATAGGTGGGGGTATTTATACTTCACTTCTTCCTCCACTTCCACGTCATCTCTTCAACATTCTTGCTTCTCCATAAAACCTTCACGAAGGCTACCTTCTAATTTCATAGCTTGCAGATTTGTTCGTCTAGAATGGCAATTAGAACTTCCTCCTACGATAATTCCTCCATGATCTATACATCATTAGTGGGCACCACTCCTCTAGGATCCCCAATGCACTTTCATAGCATAGATACGTGAAAAACCAGATGAACAGACTCCAATTCTGAGGGCAAATCTAACTCATAAGCTACTCGGGCCACTGTTCAAAAAATCCTATAAGGTCCAATAGACCTCCGGCTAAGCTTGCCTTTCTTGCCAAACCTCATCACACCTTTCATAGGCGACACCTTTAAGAATACCCATTCATCAACCCCAAACTCTAAGTCTCATCACCGTACGTAACAATATGACTTCTGATGACTCTAAGTTGTCAACATTCGCTCCTGGATAAGTTTAAACTTCTTTATGGCCTGCTACCCAGATTCTCCAACATCAAACCACGCTATAGGAGATCTACACATACGCCCATACAAAGCCTCGTACAGAGCCATCTGGATACTGGAGTAGTAACTGTTATTATATGAAAACTCGATAAGAGTTAGATGTTCATCCCAACATCTTTTAAAATCCAACACATATGCTCGTAACATATCCTCGAGCGTCTAAATTGTGCGCTCAACTTGTCCATCAATTTGTGGATGAAAAGTTGTGCTGAGATTCACCTAAATCCCTAGACCTCTCTGAAATGACCTCCAGAAATGAGCTATAAACTAGTCCCTTCGGTCAAATATAATAGATATTGGTACTCCGTGTAGCCGCACTATCTCCTTAATATATAACTTGGCATAATCTTCGGATGTTTACGTAGATCTGACCGGTAGGAAATGGGCTGATTTTGTGAGCCTATCAACTATCACCCATATAGAATCGAACTTATGATGAGAACGAGGCAAACCCGTGATGAAGTCCATGTTTATCGCCTCCCATTTCCACGTCAGGATCTCTACAGTCTGCATTAGCCCTCCGGGCTTCCGGTGCTCTACCTTTACCTACTAGCACTTATTACACTAGGCGACAAACTCAGCAATGTTCTTCTTCATATCATTCCACCAGTACACATCCTTAATGTTATGATACATCTTCGTCGACCCAGGATGAATGAAGTACCACAAATAGTGTGCCTCTAACATAATCTTGTCTCATAGACCTGCTACATCTGGGACACACAGATGACCCCTGTATCTAAGAACCCCATCTTCCTTGAGCTCTAACAGCGGCTTCTTCTGCTGCAGAACTCGCTTTTTCAACTTGACCAACTCTGGGTCCTTGTACTGCCTTTCCTTTACTTCAGCTATGAGAGATGATTTTGCAGTGTTTTGGAGTACAACTCCACCATCATCAGAATCTACTAAACGAACCCCAAAACAAGCCAATTGATGAAGCTTTCTAGCTAATTCACTTTTTCGGCCTCTATATGTGCTAAGCTACCCATAGTCATATGCTACAACATTAGCTTTCCCTGGTTGGTAGAGAATGTTAATGTCGCAATCTTTTAATAACTCTAGCCATCGCCTCTGTCACAAACTCAACTCATTTTGCTTGAAGATATATTGCAGGCTTTTATGATCTGTAAATACATCCACATGAACACCATATAAATAATACCGCCATATCTTAAGTGCGTGGACACAACAGCTAACTCGAGGTCGTGGGTCGAATAATTTCTCTCATGCTTCCTCAACTGCCTTGAAGCATACGCAATTACCTTCTCATGTTACATTAGGACACATCCTAACCCGACACCTGAAGCATCATAATACACGGCATAACCCTCTGGACCCTATGGAGGTGTTCGAATTGGAAGAGGTCAACCTATTCTTAAGCTCTTGGAAACTCCAATCGCAAGCCCATGTCCACTGAATCTTAGCTGCTTTTTGAGTCAGCTTCGTCAATGGTTTCGAAAGGGAAGAAAAAGCCTTTACGAACCTTCGGTAGTAGCCTGCTAAGCCTAGAAAGCTACGGACTTCTGTTGGAGTAGTAGGTCTAGTCCAGGATTTCACGGCCTCAATCTTCTAAGTGTCTACGTTTATACCTTCATCAGATACAATATGCCCTAATAATGCAACAGACTTCAACCAGAACTCGCATTTAGAAAACTTAGCATACAACTTACGATCCCAGAGGGTTTGGAGCACCACTCTCAGGTGGTCCGCATGCTCCTCCTTAAAACGTGAATAAACAAGAATATCATCAATAAATACTATCACCAACAAATCTAAAAATGACTGAATATGCTATTCATCAAGTCCATAAATATAGCAGGTGAACTTGTCAATCGAAGGACATGACAAGGAACACGAAGTGGCCACGTCAGGTCCTGAAGGCTATCTTCGGAATATCTTTCTCCCGAACTCTGACCTGATGGTACCCCGACCTCAAATCTATCTTTTAAAAGCATCTAGTCCCCCTGCAACTGATCAAACAAGTCATCGATCTTTGGAGTGGATACTTATTCTTAATGGTAACCTTGTTCAGCTGCCGATAATCGATACACATCCTCAGCGAGTCGTCTTTCTTCTGTGCAAATAGTACCGGTACACCCCAAGGTGAGGTACTGGGTTTGATGAAAGCTTTCTCCAGTATATCTTTTAACTACTTCTCCAACTCCTTCAATTCAGCAGGAGCCATTCTATACAGAGGAATGGATATTGGTTGAGTTCCCGGAAGCAAATCAATGCTCAATCTCTCGCTCTGGCGGAATAAATAGAAGCTCATCTAGAAACACATCTACGTACTCTCTAAATACAAGAATAGACTGAAGTGTATGTATCTTAGCATCTGCATCTCTAACTCACACAATATGAAAAATGCACCTTTTTGCGATCATTTTCCTCGCCTTCAGATAGGAAATAAACCTACCTCTGGGTGTTGCTGTATTACCTATCTATTCAAGGACTGGCTCTCCCGGAAAATAAAATCTGGTTGATAGCATCAAAATCCATCATCTCTAGCTCAATTAAGTTGGCTGAGGTCTGACGACTACAAATTGTCACCGTACAACCTCGGTAAACTCATTTAGCAATAATTGATTCTCCGACTGATATAGATACCGCAAAAGAATCACTTAGTATTTCAGGCACTATACCAGACTTCCCCGCGATAAACGGGATAATATACAATAAAGTAGATCTAGTATCTATCAAGGCATAAACATCGTGAGAGAAAATGGTCAATATACCTGTCACAACGTCTGGTGAAGACTCCTAGTCCTGTCAACCTGCTAAAGCATAGATACGATTCTGATTACTGCCTGAATTGGAACCTCTACCTTTGCCTCGACCTCTTCAAGCCGAAGACTTAGACTCGCACCTTGAAGGACGCACGAACATAGATGATCATGCTGCTGAAGTCGTTGGTTATGCCATACCCCTAGAATCTCTACTTGGTTAATTTTGCATCATATGCTAGGGACGCCCGTATATATAACAAGCATTGGAAACTGCTCGGCATTAGACCAGGTGTCCTCTACCACATAAGTCGCACCGCGGCAGAAATAACCATGTCTGCCCTGAACCTCGCTACCAATGCAAACCCGACGCCCGTGAGCACTTACCTGGTCCTGATTGAGCATATCAGTCAAACCTGTAACCCTATAACTAACACAGTGAAGGCCTAGGTGGCCGTCCGAAGTACTGGGGCCTAAAACTACCCAGAGATTGCTCCTGATACCCGGAAAATCTCATCCTCTTACGCAGCCCTTGCCCACTTCTCTCTGTACCTTATAGATGACGCCTGCCCTTTTCTATATTCTGGGTGAATGCTTGAATCTAGGAGATATCCATACTATCCTGCAATGCAATGGTGGCACTAGCCTCGGTCAACTTTGGGGACAACCCTGCAATAAACTTGTGGATCCTGTCCTGCATAGTAGTAACTATGGATGGAGCATATCTGGCCAATGCGTTGAAATGGAGACTATACTCTTGAATGCTCATATTTCCCTACTTGATGGCTAGAAACTGATCGACTCGAGCCTGTCGGATCTCCCGTGGTAAGTATTGGTCAAGGAAGGCATCTGAAAAATCCTCCAAAATTGTTGGAGGTGCATCACATCCCCTGGACCTCTCCCATCCCTTGTACCAAAGGATGGCTATATATTGGAGTCGAAAAGCTGCCAGCTAACTGCCTCTTTCTCTATGGCATAACCCAAAAGATCCTGTAAAGCTGATCTATAAAATTCTGTGGGTTCTCCCTATGATCCGTGAAATCTAGGGGACTCAAGGCAATAAATTCTCGAACCCTTGAACTCCCAGACCCCTTAGAAGATCCTATACTAGCTGGTGCCCTAGCCTGTTGCTGGGTAGCTACCAACTATGTCAACAAATGTACCACACTCCTTAAGTCCTGATCTGACTGAAGTAAGGGAACTAGAAATGCAGTATCTCTAGGAATCTCCTCAGGTGGTGGAGGAGCCAGTAATGGCTGAAAAGGGGTCTCGTCCTAGGCCTCAGATTGGGCCCCATCTACTGGGGGTTCCTTGCTGGTCCCCTCACCTGCTGCTGTATCTCTCCTCTAACTAGTCGTATTCTTCATAGTCGCTGTCATCTCTGTATGCAAACACCAATATGTAAGTTTAACTCAAATTTCCTATAACTCAGTTCTACAGCATGATTTAGATTTGAAAGAAAGGTAACCAACTCCTAAATGCCTTGTAGTTCCCTCCTTATATAATGTGGTGCACAAAACATCTATAAACAAGACCCTACTAGACACAGCTTGTAGACTCCCAAGGACAGAACTGCTCTGATACCAATTTTGTCACGCCCCAAATCTGGTAAGGCGAGACCGGCACCCGGTGCCTCACTATACCGAGCATACCAACCTGAGACTAAGGGACTCTGAACATACAATGTGATACTTTGGCCGCAGGGCCACAATGCAGGAAAATTTGTGAAAAAATATAAACTGAACGGAGATTAGCTCCAACTGAGTATAAAGGTAGGCCATCAAGGCCATCACAACTACTACAGCTGACAAATGAAAAAAATATATACATATAAGGCCTACGAGGACAACATACTGCACTGACTGACAGGATATTTCACAAACCTCTACTGATGGTTGCGTTGTGGTCAGAACAAGCCCCCACCAACCCATGAAATCAATATATACACACACAATATTTACTCAAAACCCTAGACCCGGCAACTTCGAATGACGTGGAACTTACCGACTGAGCTAAACTAGAACAGCACCTAATGAGGAGGTCTACTCATCAGTCTATCTAAACCTGCAAGAATGAAATGCAACGTCCCCAAATAAAGGACGTTAGTATGAAATTATGTATCGAGTATGTAAGATAATAGAATAACTGAAAGCTGAAACTAAACTAATAATATAATAACTGGAGTAACTAGGAGTCAAAGATGATATGAAGATATACTTACCTGTTAATACTGACCCAACTCTCTCAATATAGTAAGTAAAATAGTTGTCCGGCCCTATAACGTACAAGTAATTGCTCTGTCGTAGTAGGCTCTCTCATAGGTGCTAGGCCATACTAGGCTCGGTATCTCAGCTATTCTGGACTCGCTCATAGGTGCTCAGCCACAGTAGGCTTGGTATATAACTTACCATCTGATTAGAGGCTGCCCAATAGGGGCCTATCTACCAATTATAGCTCGGTGGTGGTCAAAATACTATAATACTGCATATATAGACTTTTTTATCTCTTGACTGAAAGAAGACAATACCTAAATAAATATAAGGTCCCGATAAGGGAGAATACTATAACTTATGAGACAATGTAGATAAGTTCAGGATACGAACTTCTCGTTATGTCTTGTTGTAAAACGCATGTAGTTACAGGATCATGCCAAAATGAAGGAAAGGTTTAGCCTTAACATAACTTATCACAATATGTTCAATAATTACGTTGAATTTGTCTCATTGCACCTTAATCTACAACAATGATAATGATACTATAATTAAGTTACAAAAGGTACAACTATCGCACAACGAACGACAAGCTTATTTTATATTTAAACGGGCAGCATCTCTCCAATAATCTTTACTTCCTCCCAATTCGAGATAAACACCAACAACACAAGAACACAATGATAACAGCATATATACATCATTTTCCAACCTTATATCCATCACAAAATACCACAAAATAGCCCAACACACCCCAATCACTTCATACACAAAGCGACAACCATAATAGTGTCAAACAACCCAAAAATGTTACGATGAACGACCAACCCATCAACCCACCGCTATGTAGTGTTTCTCCACACCCTTTATCCTCCAAACCTCCATAAAACAGTAGCAAAATATACAACCCAACAACACCACGAAGCAGCCCACAAAATAGTCCACTATAAATTGAATAACTCGAACTCACGGCTTCCGATCACCGTCTCGTAAGTTCTTACAATTTTAAAATGAATTTCTCTACTTTTCCAGCAAGAAAATATGGATGAAAGAGGGCAGTATACTTACCTTATTTTGTGAAGATCTCAGCTCCTATCTTGGTTCTTCAACCCTTAGGTTTTCCTCCAACTAGAACTTGAAAAAGAAGAGAAAATTATTTAGGTTTTATGTTGAATTTTTGGGAGAAGTTTGCAAGGGCTTATCTCTAATTTTTTTGCTCTATAATGAGTGTAATATATGAAGGAAATCATCCCTTTTCATTGGCCGACCCCAACTAGCCCCTTTTCGGACATATTTGGTCCTTTCATTTAAGCAAGTAGGTGGCACACCTACTTGTCACCTATGCAGTATGCGCAGTCCCGCAAAAACAACAAATATATCCTTACTCCGATATCGTATTGACAAACGATTTAATGAGTTGGAAACTATACTCATAAATGTTCCATTTGATGGGTGGATCACCCCGTAACTCTAAGTATATTGGGAGAAAGGCTCAGTGACATTAGACCCAAATTTCAGTAAAACTTATGAATGTTACTTATGACAACTTTCATCGACCTTTGTTCCACAACTCGCTTCACATAAAAACATAATACATGAGTATCATACTACTAAAATAACTCATAAAATAATCCTCTTATCATGTTAAAAACCTTAGTCTCATCCCAAAGGTACATATAATAACATTCCCAACTTGTCGACTTTTGACGAAACTTATTTTCTTCAATTCATTTAGCTACTGAACATTCCAACCCTCTTGGTACTTGTGTTCATGATCTTAAATATTTGTAACCTCCAAGGTAACATGATTAACTTACTTTATATATGCTTTCAATAATGATCTCATTATTTATCTTACATCAATTTGCTTACGACATACTTTTACGTATAAGAATATGGGGTGTAACAATAGGGATCAAGATAGTTGTATGGCGTGACAAATACACAAATCTTGTCTAGTCTCATACTAAGTAACAGTCATGCTACCCTACTGAAGGTGCTCGAACTTACTACACAACTCTTCTCTCTGGGTGAAGGGAATAAACTTCTGCCAGAACAACTATGAAAACTAAGCCCATGTAAGAGGAGGTGATTCCACTAACCTGCCTTATTCATAAACCTGCAACCATCTCTTGGCAAACCATGCATCTAAAGACGGTGAAATCAACTCCATTGGACTCCTCTATACCCATGTTGTGCAAAATCTCATGGCAATGGTCCAGGAAGTCATGGGGATCCTCTGAAGGTGCACTACTAAAGTAAGGGGGAAACAACTTGGTGAACCTGTCCAACCTCTTCAGCTCATCAGCTGACATCGCGGGTCTATCCTTGGGTTGTGTACCAACAATAGGTTGGACCGCCCCAACTGGTAGAACAACTAGGGTCTAATAACCATGATCCATTTCCTATGAAGTATGAGTGGCGAGAGTTTAAACTCCTTCCTCGGCCTGAGAAACAGCTGGTGCCACAAGAAACACACTAGCATGAGCCATACTCTCCATGAGACCAACCATGCGGTCTAAGGCATCCTAAAGTACTGGGGTAGCAATGAATCCCTTTGGAACTTGATTCGATCCTACTGACTCAACCTGATTTGGGATCTCGTCATCCAGCTCTATCTAAGGCTTGACAACAGGTGCTTCAATACGTGCTCAAGGCTGAACTCTGCCTCTACCCTTGCCTTGGCCCCTACCTCTGATAGTGGGTGCAACCCGGGGATCTGGCTCCTGCTCGGCTGCAGATGAAGCATGTGTTCTCACCATATATGAGAGAATAATAGAAGAAAGATTCAGACTTCATGATAGAACAAAGTCGCACGACAGAGAAAGAAAGAAAGTGAAGTTTCCTCTAGCCTTACATCCTGTAGAAGATAAATATAGACGTCTTTGTGCCGATTCTCAAGACTCTACAAAGCTTTCTCATGAATCATGAGACCTATGCAACCTAGGGCTCTGATACCAACTTGTCACGATACAAAATCCCAACCAATCGGGTTCGTGATGGCACGTAACACTTCTTGGTGGGCAAGCCAACACACAACATAAAATGTGAAAGAATTTTATTTAATGACTAATAGCAAGATAATAATAAACTGTAAGAGCAACTCATAACTATACATGATAATTCTAAGATCAAGACTAACGACCAACCATCCTAGACTTGGAGTCACAAGTACATGAGCTACTAGAGTTTACTAAGTATATTATTTTGGAAGAATTACAATAATGTCTGGAAAGTAGAAACAATACAGTAGAATTACGAACATGACTCTAAGACCTACAAACGGAATGCAACTCTACCTCGAATCACATGACTTGTATTCTCTAAGCACCTCTCGGGACTCCGCTAGTACCAATGTCCGAATCTGTACAAGAGTGCAAAAGTGTAGCATAAGTACAACCGATCAATGTACTCAGTAAGTGTTGAGCCTAACCCCGACGAGGTAGTGACGAGGCTAAGACAACTATCAAGAAGTAATGAAATAACAGGTAAAGTATCAAGTATAATAACGGGATATCAACAAGCAAAAGAGACAACAAGTACACAAGTACAGGGGCATAGAAAGTAAAGTGTCACCGAGTAAGCCTCAACTCGTAGTTTTACAACAACTTTTCAAAAGTAAATACTGAAGCCACAAAGCCAAGTCTACATTCCGAAAGTAAATTAAAGAGCAATGATATCAACAAGATGGCACGGCATCATCCTTCGTGCTTTTACTCTCATTCTCACATCATAATATAACATCAAGCACGAAAACACCCTTCGTGTGTATCCTCACTTTCACTCAAGCACGAAAACACCCTTCGTGCGCAATCACTCTTCCTTACAGGCACGGCAACACCCTTCGTGTATTTCACACTTCCTCACCAGACACCACATACAACACAGTAACCAAACAAGGTAATAAGAAAACACCACGCATTCGCGAAGAACACCCTTCGTGCTCTTCCACGCTCGCGAAGAGCACAAGCCAACTGTCCTTCGAGTTCGTGAGGTCAACACCACGCTCGCGAAGGCATCTCACCCACCAAGCCTTCGCATTCCCGATCAAGAGGTCACGTTAGCGATGAAGACCTCTTTTGCCTTCCCCAAGGATGCCCAAGCCTACGTATTCGCTTGAAGGCAACCACATTCGCAAAGGCCAGTCCCCTAAGCCTTCGCGTTCGTGAGCTTCTCCTCGCGCTCATGTAGAGTAACATGCCTCTGTCCAAAATTTTCCCTTCGCGGTCACGAGAGAGGCATCATGATCGTGAAGCACTGAGATACACCAAAAAACTAGCTTACTCGACAAGGATAAAAAATGATCCGAGATCAATCTGAAACTCACCCGAACCCCTCGGGCTCCAATCCAAACATCCGCACAAGTGTAAAAACATCATACAAACTTGCTCGGAAGCTCAAATCTTCAAAATAACAACTAACATCAAGAATCAATTATTAAAACTCAAGATTTTCAAAGTTCAGAACTCAATTTTTCTAACTTTTCACATAAAGTAACGAAATAGCCGCGGGTCACCTGGCACCCCAACCAAATATGTGTACAAGTCCAAAATTATCATATGAGTCTAACGGAGTCATCTAACACATATCTGATGTCGTTTACCAAAAACGTTGATCGTGGTCAACTCTAGCTACATTTAAAGTCAAAAATCACACTTTCTTCAAAATTTCACATTTAAACTTTTCGAAAATTGACACGGACCACGCATACAAGTCATAAATCTTCAAATAGAACTATGAAAGGTCTCGAAAGACAAAAAGGGAAGCTAGTACTAAAAAAACAAACAGCTGTTACACCAACTTTCTTTCGGGTACAAGCTCTTTAGAGGGTAGCTCCTCCAGCTCTCTTCCACTTCTCAGATTGATTAATTGCACATATTCTATGTGATTTTTCTCAGTGTAGCTTCGGAGAGCATCCAGCCGGTCTAACATTCTAATTGGAGGCTATTTTCCCTAATTGCCTCTCCAAATTTCTAAATTTTATCCGCGATTTTTGGCTGTCAAGCCTGAGTTGTTGATTATCAAGCAAGAGCATCTTCAGCAAATCATTTTTAGTCTCATCTACTTGTTATGGTTCCATTTTTGGTAAGTTGTAGTTTCCTTGAGGTCGGTTGTTCTAATTACCATCCCATGAGAAGTTTGGATGGTTTCTCCAATTTGGATTGTATCTTTCCCAACTTGACGAAGAGTCTCGGTATGTTGTTGTTTAAACCCAAGAATCTAGCTCCTCAATTACTTGGTCTTCTTCATGGGGAAGAACTTGATCGAAAATTTCCTTGCTAAATCATCCCACGTGCGAATTGAGTTAGCACGCTCCCTTTGCAACCATTCTTTTGCTTCCCCCAGCAGAGAAAAGGGAAATAAAGACAGTCTAACATAATAATTAGAATCATTCGAATAGTTCTAAGTATATGTAATCTCCAACATATTCTGCGTGTGCCTCCGTGGATCTTCATGAGAGAGACCAATGAATTTCAATGTGGACTAAATTAGCTTACACCGTTTACTACTTAAGCTCAAGGTGACCATTTATGTTAGGCTTTACGATAGCCGGATTCGTGTTTGCAAGATTAGGCCTTGCAGCCTCTATCACCGGTCACTCATTATTTTTTTCCATCTATATTAGTTGTGGTTGAACTACGATGCTCAACTCTACAGTTCTAGCTCTTGCTTCGACCTCCCTCTTTAACTTATGGAAGAGTTTTTCAGGTTCAGGTTCATAAAGAGGAAGGTTGTTCGAGCTTCAACTTTTCCTTAGTATTCAATGTGAGCTCCTGTAGAATAAGAAGTAGCAAAGAAATTAAAACCCGAATAGAAAATGAATAAAACCTTATTTCAAACAAGTAGCTAATTTCTAAATCCCCCAATAATGCCAAAATCTTATTGGGGCCAATGCGCACGTAAGTATATGTGGTCGACAAGTAATAAAGTGATAAAAAAGTATCATTCCCACGAGGATTTATGATCAACTAACGTTTAAACTAGACTAGATACGAGTTATTTGTTCTAGTGGTTTTGAAGAAGATGACTGTGATTTTTACAAAACTAAAAGTTACTGCAAAAACTAATAAGCAAGCAAGACAACTATAATGCAAATAGAGTAAACGAACAATTTGGTGCAAATTCAATCAGATGGGGATATTCCGGGGTTATGGGATTAATGTCTATCCTATTGAGTTTTTCGATTGATTCAACTATGAGATCTATCTTATTTGTTTAATAGGATTTATTTTTCTCGCGATATTATTTCAATGCCTCACTCATCTGTTCAAGCCAACCTAATACTATACTCCTATAGAATCAGAGTTAACTAGAACGCATGTATATCTCCTGCAATAATAACCAAGTAAGGCAATTAGAATATGTCTATCCTAATCGTGAATCTATTCTCTGATGCCCGGATTCAAGAACGTACTCTATTCAATCCTATATGCAATCTATAGTATCCATTTTCGAGTTCAACTAAAGATTCATAAATAGTATTCTACTGTTAGCCTTGGAGTAAAATAATTAAGCGCAATATTGAATAGACAAATTAGTATGAGGGAATCAAGTAATATCAACAATCGTCAAACATCAATAGTCAAGAACAACCCATAACCCCTTAACAAGAGGGGTTTTAGCCACTCATGATCATATGAATAATCAAACTATTGTTTTGAATCATAAGAACTACAAATACAAGGTTAAGGATGGGAGATGAGATGATTTCGTGCTCTGTTTGTGTTCCTTAGTCCTTGCCTACATAAAATTTCCAACCCTCCTTAGACATTTTTAGGTGGTATCTATAAGTTACCCTCAAAGTCTCCAAGTCCAAACTCTACAAGTAAACACTTTTCTCTCGGACCTGGCCTTGGGCGAGCTTGTTTTCTCGCGAGGCTTGGTGGGGCAAGCTTTTTCTCGCCTCTGGCCCGGTAGGAAGAGCTCTGGGGCGAGATGAACCTCGCCTTTGGCCAAGTGGGCGAGGTCTAGGGCCTGGTCCCCTCCTTGACTTACGATGATTCTTCTTTCATGCTCTTTTGTTGTATTTTTAATGTTATTTTGTGCAACTTTCATTCCTCTTCACGTTCAAATGGTCCTACATATAAAATCAACTCTAATTGTGCTAAAAGGTCACACAATATATCATTAAAACACCAAAATGTAAGATAACTAATGCAATAAAGATATATAATTATAGCCAAACATCAATTGCTTATGCATCAGGATAGTTGAAGCATATGAGAAGGTTATCCAGTTTATGATTTGGAGATGGCGGCTTATTGCGTTTTCAAGGCTAGATTTTTGTACCCAATGTTCATGGTTAGAGGAAAGTAACTCTTGAGAAGGTTCATAGTTCATGGTATTCTATTTATCTAGGTGCTACAAAGATGTATTGTGATTTAATGTAGTATTATTGGTTGCGGAGGATGAAGAAGGACATTGTTGAACATGTCCTATGGTGTTTGAATTATCGAGATGTCAATTATGAGCATTACAGGCCGGGTGATTAGCTTCAGAAGATGACTATACTAGAGTGAAACTGGGAGTATATCATTATGGATTTGTGGTAAGGTTTCCATGGGCCTTGAAGAAGTTTGATGTTATTTGAGTCATTGTGCAAGCATTTCATTCTGGTGATGACTTCTTACATTTAGAGAGTTCGACTGTGACGAGAGGGGTTTTGCTTGAGATATAAAGGGAATATAAATGCTTGATTATTATCTTGGTGTGCAATATAATCTTGATTTTGGATGTGTTGATGGACCTTTCAGTTGATCGTTGGTGGAATTAATAGATTCTTACACCCTGTGGAAGAGTGTATACTCGGGAGGTTGAATGATTATATAATGGTTGTACCTACGGCAAGGTCATAGAACGATGTCAATATGATGCTAAACAGGTAGTCTATCTCCTGTGAGAAGGTTAAGGGTTGTATAATATCTTATGAGGTTCCTATGAAGAGTTTTACCTTCTATCTAGTGTGATGTATGTACTATAATGTGAGTCTTGATCTCTTGAGGAAGATGGCACGACTGTCATGAAATTGAGTGTTCATTTGGGCTGATAGCTTATGATGAATTATAGTTAGTGCGACATGAATTTAGGAGCAATTCAGCTGAGTAACAGAGCGAGATCTTTGTAGCTTAGGAGGAGAAGTTATTGTAGGTTCCTGGGTGATGTGATTATGGCTTAAAGCCAAGTGAAGGAGTCAACCATCAACGATTGGATCACATGGTCATATGTAGTTGTAGTTTCGTACTAGGATATGCTTATGAATTTGCCATGATTTGTGAAGGGTGACATCGAGGATGTTTGAGCAATGAATTTTTTGGGTGCATGATGTACTATGACTTATTAATATATAAAGATCATGGAATGACTCAAGTTTGGTGTTCGTTGTGGATATATTGTGCAACAGAAAGTATTTACTGCCTAAGGATGAGGTTGCTTCTAAGAGTATCCATGTTCTAACGAAGTACTGGTCGTTTGTCATGTTTAGCTATGTATTCGGGTCTAGGACAAAGTAGGTGACTCTCGAGAAATATTCTAGTGGGATCAAGATCTGAGATGTGGTACTTTAGGATTTGCCAAATTCGTTGTGTGGCTATGGATTTGAGATTTGCATTGGTTGTGAAAGATACTTGGAGTAATTCGGTATCATTATTAGTTCTGCAATACAGTGTTTAAGAGGTGAAGGAAACAACTTTGGATTCATAGAAGGCGTCTTCAGAGCAGGAATTTCTGTTTGAGGTACTCTTGGTGCATAAGAGGAAATAAAGTGGCTTATGGGTCTTAGGACGACGTAGTTTCATGTTGGGATCTCTTGAGAAGAGTTAAGGTTAAGGGCCATAGTGTACTGGGAAAGAGAAACATTGCCATGAAGGCGGGTCAGGAATAATCTAAGGATTAAGATCAGTTTAAAGTGGCTTAGATCAGCAAGGTAATAGAAATGAGCGGTTCCTTTGGTATGATAGGGTCATATTGGTGCTTTTGTGGCAAGACTTTTGGGTTTGGCAGTCTGCATGACTTGGTTGAATTAGAGGAATTCTGTTCTGATGGCTTGGTTATGTGAAAATGGGTTTCAAAGAGTTTTTTATGGTATTAATCATGACTTGAGGTTGATGTCTTCTACGGGTATGAAAAGCGTTTTGCGTGTTATGATTTTCTCCTGAATGTAAGGTAAGTGGAAGGTTTCTGGTCAATGGAGTATTTATGAGGAGGACCATCCTACTTGTGATTCAGTGTTGATAACAGGTTTCTGGTATTTTCATATAATAGCATGATAGATGCAGTGAGCCGTGTGGGATTGGGATTGAATAGACAAAGTTGCAGTTCAGTTCTGAAAGGAAGGTCATGTGTTCTAAACAACATAAGAGATTTCAGATGTTTAAGAGAATGCTAAACTTATCTTGTATCACCTGAGAATGGTGTGCATTATAGAAGAAACATTGTGTATTTATTTGCTGAGGCTTGACTAGTACTACAAAAATCACATAGTTGATAACTGTTGATGTTCAGGTTTGCTACTCTATGCGAAATATTTATGCAAGTATTTCTCATGATGTGATTGTGGATGCGTGATGTGGAAGTCACTTAAGTGGGAGAGTTAGAGATTAGGTATGAAGATTTTTGTATCGTTGACATATCGAGATTGGATATTCTCAGAGGCAAACTATCCCTTTGCTTGCAGACTCTGAATGTGTATTAAGGGTTAGATAAGAGATTGTATATGTCTTGGATAGGGTCATTGTGGACCTTTGGAAGGCCATTTACCTATTTCGAAAAGGTTTGATTCGATTTGGGTGCCTATTGGTAGGCCTAATGTGAATATCTATTCTACACTAGATTGTTACTTACTCATCACAACATTTACAATGGGTGTGTCGTCAAGTGGAATTGATCCTATTCATGCCCTGATATATTTCATGTGTTACTCTCTTATGCTATGATGTGTGGTGCAACTACTCAATTATTCACACGTATATTGGGGACCTGTTTAGGACTTGTGGCAATATGTGAGCGAGATGGCTCATGAAATGTTGATTTTCTTATTGCACCTTAGTCGTGCTTACGTTTTCTATAGTATATTATGCTATCTGTCTCCTCATACTTATGTTTATGCACTTTACGTGCTTGTTGTTGATACACCTATGTTTGGTGAGCATGAGACTTATGGCCCAATGGGCATTCCCATGTGGATTGATATGTTTGGATCGGGTTGAATGCCGCAACGGAGTTATGTTAGATACGATTTCTTATGCTTATTCCCTGTGTTTTATTTCTCCTTAGTGATATGGATTCATAGAATTATGCTTTTTTTGTTGTATCAATTAATTTGTTGGATAGTTTATTCTCTTTCCATTATTGGTCACATTCTAGATGTTGCTTGTTTGGTGTACGTATGGCGTCATAGGAGGCTCTAGGTGGCATTTGTTGTGGCTTGTCAATCAGCAGCTTGTACTAGGTGAGACAAGGTTATTGGACCTGGAATTAGTGCAATTGGATTTGGATAAGGTAGGTTAGGAATAAAAATGTAATTAGTTAGCTCAAAATTTGGCAATCTTTCTTGTCGGGCGAGAGAACTCTACGACTTGTTGAGTTGATGGGTGATTATGAGTTTCTATACATTTCTTTCATCATTAGCAGTATTGCAAAGGTTTGGAACAACTTTTCATTTGATATGAGATATATTACCGGTACTGGGTGTGGTACTGAGCAGCTATTGTGGTCTGAAGATATTGCTATGAGTATATGAGTTATGGGTTACATTGTGTGATTATATCTTGGAAGTATATTTATGACGTGATGCAGCTTGTAGGGATTGATACAGTGTATATGTACAAGAACCGGGTCTTAGAGGGAGTTCTGAATGTTGCGATTTGGTTCTAAGGCTTATGGGCTGAGGCTGAAGGAAGAATCTTATCAAGACCCATTTCCTACCATAAGTCGTGATGGCGCCCAACGCGCTATCAAGCAAGCCAACGATAGATCAACGCTGCAATAGAAAATCCATAACACTTCTTAAAACAATTGGCGAGATAAAGAAGCAGAAATCATTCCAAATTCATGATAAAATACTAACATCATCATCACGATTCAAACATGATAAAAATATAAAGCTGAATGTCATAACAGTAAGACAACCATGAACAAATAGTCTACAATCCCCAAAACCCGGTGTCACAAATTTATGAGAATCTAGTGGAATATACAATACTACTACAATAACTGTCTAAAATAGAAAATAGACAAAATACATTAAATAGTAGGACGGGTAATCCGTATGTTGCAGATCAAAGCAAAGAAAGCAACTCACAACCAAGTCTCCTCGGCAGTTATGCCTACCCACCTATATGACCACCAAATGGACCTATCTCAGTACCTGCACAATTTTTGCATAAGTGTAGTATGAGTATGTAAATCAATGCGTACCTAGTAAGTATCTAGTCTAACCACGATGTACTAGTAGCGAGGGATCGACATCGGCACTACCTAGTGGTCCAATGATTCAATATACATAAGAAGTTAGCAAGGTATGAGGCAAGATGTACAACATGCTTTTAAACAAAAGAACCAAATATGAAACTGTCAAATACCAATTTCTATCTCGAATAGAGTTTATGTGACCAATATTAGGTACAAAAAGCCAAATCCGGGTCAAGTTACTCATGTATGAACTAACTCTCTATCGATATATTCTACACAACCCTGCCAAGGTGAATGGTCTGATCCCATAAGAATGGTGCTGAGGTGATCAGCTTGATCCCATAAGAATATCACTGATGTATTTTCATAAGAGTACTACTAAGGCGTACAGTCCGATCCCATAAGAATATCAAAACTTCCGAACCAATAAGTATAGTACGAGAATAAATTTGCATGAATTATACAAGTCTAGTCTCAGGCTAAATCATGAATTAAAGTATTTAAACATGCAAGATTAACTAAAGTAGTACAGCTAAAGCATGGTATAAGTCTAAATTTACTCGGACATGTCAAAAGTCTAGCATACGCATGTACGCTCGTCACCTTGTAAGTACGTAGCTCCAATAACACATACAAATAGCAAATAGAACACCTACAGGGATAAGTTTCATCTTACAAGGTTGTGCAAGAGACTTATCTCGCTCCAAAATCCGATTTGTCTCCTACGACATTCTAACACCTCAAACTGATGTTGAACAACCTGAATCTAGCCAAAGAACATATAAACTATCAAAATAAACTCGAGAACCCACAATTATCAATTAGAAATAATTCTCAACCCCATACAAAAAGTCAACAAAAGTTAACCTGGAGCCCCCGCGCCGGAATGCCAAAAACTTGCGAAAATAAATATTACCCATAGCACCACAAACTCAAATATATAAATTATTCTTAATTTCATGTCCAATTTCGTGGTCAAATCCCCTTTTTACCAAATTATAGGTTTCCAACAAAAATCCCAAAATATTCAACAATTTCTACCAATTTCTATGTTAAATTCTATATATAATTCATTTATCTAGCTCGCAAGTTGGAACCACTTACCCTTACTAGATGATGAAATTGTCTCTTTACAAATTTCCAAAAATCACCTTAGAAGAAGAGGAAAGAGATAAAACGAACCAAGTCCCGAGCTCAAAACTTATATTCTGGCCAGGCACTACTCTTCGTTTTCGTGGACCACCTGCCACGTTCGTGAAGGCAAAAATCTGCCACCCACTCCCTACTTCGAGTTCGCGAAGTTCGCATTGCGTTCGCAAAGAGCAAAATCTGCCCCTCTAGAATTCCTTCTTCGCATTCGCGATGCACCTTCCGCGATCGCGAAGAACACCGACACTAGCCGGACTAACTGATGTCCAACACCCCCAAAATGACCTGAAACCACCCCGGAACTCACTCGAGCCACCACTAACCTCGTTTAATCATACCAACAAGTTTCAATACCTATTACAAACTCGTGCCAACACTCGTGACACCAATCCAAACGGTAAAACACGAAATCATCATCAAACATCCAATTCTTCCAACTTCCAAACTTAAGATGTTTTCCAACTTATGCCGCAAGCGTCCGATTTACTCCGAGCCCCCCCCTCCCCCCCCAGAGCCGACTCCAAATCATCCGACTAGGTCTGAATAACCATATCAAACTTGCTCGAACTTGTAAAACACAAATTCAAGTCCCACAATCCCTCTTCAAAATAAACTTTTCTAACACTTAAACTTCCAATATTGCCAACTTCCACCATAAGGAGCCGAATCACTCCCAGACAACCCGAGATTCGACCCGAACATATGCCCAAGTTCAAATTTCCATACGAACCTATAGGAACCTTCAAATATTGATTTCAAGGTTACTCAAAGCATTGACTTTAGTCAAACATAGCCACCTTAGGCCACTACCACGGAACTGAGTATTCTAAATTCAACCCTAACCCTTCTGGATCAAACTAATCGCACCCCCACGTCATAAAGAAGGAAAAGCACATACGTGAAGTTTCAAATAGGGGAACGCGGTTCTAGAAGGCAAAACGATTGATCAGGTCATTACATTATCCACCTCTTAAACAAACATTCATCCTCGAACGGGTTTAGAATCATACCTAGAATACCGTATAAGTGTAGGTATCAGCTCCGCGTGTCCTCCTCGGTATCCCAAGTCGCCTCCTCGACTGGTTGACCTCTCCACTGAACCTTCATGGCCTAAATCTCCTTAGACATCAACTTGCGAACATGTCTATCGATAATGGCAACTGGCTCCTACTCGTAACTCAAGTCCCCATCCATCTAAACAGTGATATAATTCAACACATAGGACCTGTTAGCATGGTACTTCCGGAGCATAGCCACGTGGAATACTGGATGAACTCCCGATAGGCTAGGAGACAAAGCAAGCCTATATGCAACCTCACCAACTCGCTCCAAACCACTAATGGACAGTGAACCTTGGACTCAACTTGCCTCGGTTCCTGAATTTAATGATACCCTTTATATGCGAGACCTTCAAAAGTACTTTCTCGCCCTCCATAAAAAACAAATCACTCGCTTTCTGATTCACATAACTATTCTGCCTAGACTAAGTTGTGCGAAGCCACTCCTAAATCAGCTTCACCTCATCTAAGGCATCTTTTACCAGATGGGTACCATACAGCCTAGCCTCGTCGGGCTCAAACCAACCAATTGGGGACTACATCGCCAGACATACAAAACCTCAAACGGAGCCATCTCAATGCTTGAGTGATAGCTGTTACTATATGCAAACTCGACCAATGGTAAGAATCGACCAACTGCCCTCCGAAATCAATCACACATGCCCTGAGCATATCCTCTAGAATCTGAACTGTCCACTCTGACTGCCTGTCGGTATGCGGATAAAAGGACATGTAGGGCTCTACTGGGGTAACTAACTCACCTTGTACCTCTCTCTAGAAATGCGAAGTGAACTGAGTGCCTTAATCTGAAATAATGGAAATAGGCACGCCATGCAACATTTGAGCCAACTTCTTTGAAGTATAAGAAATCATCACTGGAATAAAGTGTGCAGACTTGGTCAGTCTATCGATAATGACCCACAGCATCAAATTTCCTCAATGTTCGCGGCAAACCAACCACGAAATCCATAGTGGCGCTCCTATTTCCACTAACCATCTACTGAAGCAAACCACCCAGCCTCTGGTGGTCATATTTAACCTGTTGGAAATTCAGATGTCTTGATACATATTCAACTATATCCTTCTTCATCCGCTGCCACTAGTAGTGTTGCCTTAGGTTATGATACATCTTCGTGACACCTGGATGAATAGAATAGCTCAAACTATGAGCCTCCTCCATGATCAACTCCCTCGGTCCATCGATATTAGGAACACATAAGAGACCCTAGAGCCTCAGAACACCATCATCACCATAGTCACCTCCTTGGCGTCAACTCGTAGTATTATCTCTTTCAAAACAAGCAAGTGCGGATTATCATACTAACGAGCCTTAATCCGCTTGAATAAGGAAGACTGGGCCACAACACATGCAAGAACTCGAATGGACTCTGAAATATCCAACATCACAAGTGGTTAGCTAAGGAATGAATGTCCAAAGCCAATGGCCTCTCCACTGCGGGTATGAATGCCAAATCCATAATCTCGGCCTTTCTGCCACCTTTCCCAGATGATAAGGAATGGTGATATCATAGTCATTCAGCAACACAAGCCACCTACGCTACCTCAGATTAAGATCTTTCTGCTTAAACAAATGCCACAAACTGTGGCAGTCAGTATAGATCTCACACGACACCCTATAAAGATATTGCCTCCAAAAATTAATATCATGAACTATCACAGCCAACTCCAAATCTTTCATAGAATAATTCTTCTCGTGGGGCTTCAACTGACGACAAACATAAGCAATCAGTCGCCCCTCCTGCATCAATACATAACCCAAACTAACGCATGAAGCACCATAATAAGATGTGTGCATCCCTGAACCTAAAGGCAACACCAATACTAGTGTTTTAGTCAATGCAGTCTTGAGCTTCTAAAGGCTCGCCTGCAATCATCGGACCACCTGAACTAACACCCTTCTAAGCCAATCTAGTCAAAAGAGCTGCAATAGATGAGAAACCATCCACAAACCGACAATAATAACCGGCTAGCCACAAGAAAGCCGCAGAATATAATCAGAATTCGCACTTAGAGAAATTAGCACATAGCTTATGTTCCCTTAAAGTCTAAAGCACTATTCTCAAATGTTGCTCGTGATCCTCATACTACACGAGCATATCAATAAGTCGTCAATAAGGACTATCAAAAATTAGTCAAGATATGGCTTGAACACATGATTCATCAAATCCAAAAATATCCCTCCCCCCCTCCCGCATTAGTTAGGCCAAAAAAATATCACTACAAAATTATAATGCCCATACCTAGTCCGAAAAGCCATTTTCGGGACATCTTAAGCACGAATCCTCAACTGATAGTACCCAAATCTCAAGTTGATCTTCGAGAACACCCTAGCATCCTGAAGCTAATAAAATAATTCATCAATGCGCGACAACGGATACTTGATCTTAATAGTGACCTTAATCAGATGGCAATAGTCAATGCACATCTACATACTCCCATTCTTCTTCTTCACAAATAACACTAGTGCGCCCCAAGGCAACATACTTGGCCTAATAAACCCCTTTTTGAGGAACTCGTAAAACTGCTCCTTCAGCTCTCTCAACTCTACAGGAGCCATATAATAAGGCAAAATAGTGATAGGTCGGGTTCTTGGCACCAAATCAATGTCAAAGTCAATATCACGATCTGATGGCATGTATGGTGAATCAGCAGGAAATACATCGGGAAACTCCCTCACCACATGCACTGAATCAACTGTGAGAGTCCAAGTCTCCATTGCAGTATCTCAAACAAATGGTGCTGATTACATAGGCCTGCTAGGGTAGACCCTCCTAAATTGACCTCTGCCTCCAGTCGGGCCACCACTAAAACCTCTAGAATACCGAGTCTGCTTGTCCCTCAATGTGGCATCTCTATTCTTGTTGCGGATATGCTCGATCCCTCCAGTTATCTCCAGGGACTGTGAAAGGAAGTCCCTAACTCTGCCTCTCGGGCCATAGAAACCTGAATCCCATAATTCAAGCCTGAAATAAATCTCCGTACCCTCTCTGTCAGGGAGTAATATAGCTGCATGATGAGAAAATTTAGTGAGTCTCGTCTTATAGCCGGTCACGGACATTAGGCCCTACTGGAGCTTCTCAAACTGGCCCTGTAAATCCTCTCTCCCGATGGATGGAGTATACTACTCCAAAAAAATGTGCGTGAACTGATCCAAAGTCAAAAGAGGTGAACCTGCCAGTCTACCAAAAGATACAACTACCACCATTACCGGCTTTCGCGCTTAGCTGAAAAGAGGTGAAGTCTACTCCATTTGGACTCCACTATACCTAAATTATGCAATCTATCTCTGTAACGATCTAAGAAATCTTGTGGGTCCTCTGATGGCTCACCATCAAAGTGGGGCCTCTGAAATATCTCCATCCTCTTCTACTCATTAGCAATCGTAGATATTCTAACCTCTGCCTTAGCTGCTATAACCGACTGAATACTGCCCGTAGGTAATACCCTGGGGCCTGGAAAATAGCAGCAACTTGCCCTGGTGTGTGAGTGGGGGTGTGGCATGAGTCATAGTGTCCATAAACTGTAACATATGGCCCATGACCTCCTAAAAGCTTGGTTTAGTCGTGAAATCTGCTGGTGCCGGCTCGGCTGCAAGTATCTCATCCTGCTCCTCAATAATAGGATCTTCCACTATATCTAATGGTGGTTCCACTAGAACTACTTTAGGATGCCCTCGTCCCCCAATAAGAGACCTGGACCTACCTCGTCCTCTACCTTTCCCTTGCCTCTACCGGTGGGGGGTGCATCTCCTCCGCCGCCATGCCATTGCACGTGTTCTCACCATCTGGGAGGGAATAATAGATGGGTTAGACTTAGAATGATATCAAAAACACGATAAGGAAATGAAGAAAGAGAAGTTTTCTAACACCATATAGCCTCTCAAAGATAAAAACAAACATCGTAATACTGATCCGCAAGACTCTCCTAGTCATGCTCATGACTCATGAGACCTATGTGAACCTGGCCTTGATACCAAGCTATCACGGCCTTTTCCCATCATAGGCCGTGATGGCTCCCAACGCCATTGTTACAAAAGGCAATGATAGCTCTACACTATGATAAAAAATTCATATCACTTCTTAAAACAATTGGCGAGATTACTAAGCAAAAATCATTCCAAAATCATGATAAAATAATAACATCGTTATCCATATTCGAATATGATCAAAAATATAAAGCAGAATGTCATAACAGTGATACAACCACGAACAAACAACCTAAAATTCCCAAACCCAATATAAAATACAACTACAACAACTATCTGGTATAGAAAGTAGACAAAATACAGTAAATAAATAGAAAGGGGACTCCATGTGATGTGGATCAAAGCATAAAAATCAGCTCACCACCAAGTCTCCTCAGCAACTGCACCTATGCACTTGTATGACCATTAGATGGACATGTCTCATCACTTGCACAATTTGTACAGAAGTGTAGTATGAGTACATAAATCAATGTGTATCTAGTAAGTATCTAGTCTAACCTCGAAAAAGTAATAGCATGGGGTCAACATCGATACTTACTAGTGGTCTAGTAATTCAATATACATAAGAGATTAGACAAGTCTGAGGCATGATAAATAGCAACAACTCAGATATATACGTACAACATGCTTTTCAATAAAAGAACGAAATATGAAATCGTCAAATACCAATTTCTATCTAGAATAGAATTTATGTGACCAATATTAGGTAAAAAATGCAAAATCCGAGTCAAGACACCCATGCATGCACTCACTCTCTATCGATATATTCTACAAAACCCTACCGAGGCGAATGACATGATACCATAAGGATGGTGTTGATGCGATCAGCCCGATCCCATAAGGATATCACTGATGTATTTTCATAAGAGTACTGTTGAGGTGTATACCCCGATCCCATAAAAATATCAAAACTTCTGAACCAATAAGTATAGCACGAGAATATAGTGGCATGATAAAGTAAAATTCCATGGCTAATCAAGTACCATGTCAAGTCTTTATAATAGTAAAGCTCGGTAAACTACGCAAGTATAGTCTCAGACTAAATCATGAATTAAAGCATTTAAACATGCAATATTAACTCAAGTAGTACAACTAAATCATGGTATAAGTCTAAGTCTACCTGGACATGTAAAAAGTCTAGCATACGCATGTACGCTCGTCACCTTGTGACTACGTAGCTCCCATAACACATAGCAAATAGCAGATAGAACACCTACATGGACAAGTTCCCTCATACAAGGTTGGGCAAAAGACTTACCTCGCTCCGAAATCATATGCCGGCTCCTACGACGCTCTAATACCTCAAACCGAAACTGAATAACCCGAATCTAGCCAAACAACACATAAACTAGTCAAAACATACTCGGGAACCCGTAATTTATCAATTAGAAATAATTCCCAACCCCGCACAAAAAGTCAACAAAAGTTAACCCCAGACCCGCACGCCCGAATTCCGAAAAGTTTCAAAAATAAATGTTACCCACAGCACTAGGAACTCAAATATATAATTTGTTATCAATTTCATGTCCAAATTCGTGGTGAAATTCCCTTTTTACTAAATTCTAGGTTTCCAACAAAAATCCCAAAATATTCAATAATTTCTAAATTTTCATATTAAATTCCATATATCTAATCCATGTATTTAGCTCACAATAAGTTGGAATCACTTACTTATGTTAAATGATAAAATTGGCTATTTCAAATCTCCCAAAATCGCCTTAGCAAGAGAGAAAAGAGATAAAAAAGCTAAGTCCCGAGCTTAAAACTTATATTTTTCCCAAGCACTGCTCTTCGCATTTGCGGGCCACCTGCCACATTCGCGAAGGCAAAAATCAACTAGCCCTCACTCCCCTTCTTTGCGTTGGCAAAGTCCCCATCGCGTTCGCGACGAGCAAAACCAGCACCTCCAAAATTCTTTCTTCGCGTCCGCGATGCACCTTCCGCAATCAGGAAGAACACCGGCACCAGCAGCAGTACAACACCCACAAAATGACTCGAAACCATTCCGAAACTCACCCGAGCCCCCGGGAATCCCGTCTAATCATATTAAAAATTCCAATACCTATTACAAACTTTTCCTAGCACTCGCATGCTAATCCAAAAGCCAAAGCACAGAATCATTATCAAACATCCAATTCTTCTAACTACCAAAACATAAGAACTACCAACTTACGCCGCAAGCGTCTAATTCGCTACCGAGCCCCCCGAGCCGACTCCAAATCATTCGACTAGGTCCGATTACCCATAACAAACTTTCTTGAGCTTCTAAACAAAAATTCAAGTTTGAATTCCCACAATTCCTCTTCAAACCAACTTTTCTAACAATTAAACTTCCAAAATTGCCAACTTCCGACATAAGGTACCAAATCGCTCCTGGACCACCCGAGACTCAACCCAAACATACGCCCAAGTTCAAAATTACCATACGATTGGAACCTTCAAATCCTAATTTCGCGGTCGGATACTCAAAGTATTGACTTTAGTCAAACTTAGCCACCTTAGGCTACTATCATGGAATTAAGTCTTCTAAATTCAACCAAACCTTTTTGTAACCAAACCAATCATTAAAACAATCCATAAAGTAAGAAATGCACATACGGAAGTCTCAAGTAGGGGATGGATTTCTAGAAAGAAAAATGACATGTCGGGTTATTATAAATCTCTAGTCGGGAGTGTGTTAATGGACTTATATGGATTGAGGTGGCATGGGATCACTCACAATTGTGTATGGTGAGATGATACAGTTATTTATGGCTTTGGAATAACTATTGGCACGTTCGAGGACGAACTTATGTTTAAGGGAGAGAGAATGTAATAACACGACCGATCGCTTTGAGTTTTGGCATTTTTGTTCTATAACTTGAGACCTTGTGAGGCTTCATATGATGTATTATGACTTGTGAGTATGGTTGTTTGGAAGAGAGATTCTCATAATGGAATATTTAAGGTGGAAGAGTTTACCAAAGTTTGACTTTTAAGTAAACAACTTCAGAATCGGGATTTGTTGGTTTTAATATATTCGTACGGAGTGACCATGTGTTTGGAGCACTTGATGTGTGCAACATTGTTTTGCAATTGCAGAGGAAGTCTCGTGATCACAAAAAAGTATTTTGATCCAGATGTTTGTTCATCGCGCTCGCAGTCGGACTATCGTGTTCGCATAGGCTTGTGGACATGTGGTCTTCTCATTCGCGCTGAGAGGGTCATGTTCGCAGAGTGTTTGAGGCAGGCTGGAGGTTAGCCTTTGCGATCACAGGAAGGGCTCGTAGGTCTGTGGGTCTATGCCTTGCGTTCCCGAGGTGTCTTCCGCGTTCGCGAAGAGATGTTGAGGCGAGGGGCTGATTTTGGCCTTCGCGATTGCGAAGGGTCTATCGCGACGCGATGTGTATAGCTGGGCAGACGTTTAAGTTGTATTTTTAGGATTTTGCCCGTTCTTTCATATTTTTAGCCCAAGACTTGGAGAGAAGCAATTTTTCAAGAGAATTTTTACCCAAGGCAAGAGGGTAAGTTATTTCTACTCATTTGTGATTATGTTTCAAGAATCTACATAGATTTATAACCCCTACCCTATGGATCTGAAGTGTAGAAATTCGAGTTTTTGGTATGAATTTAAAATAGTGATTTTGGGAATTTCGAACATAAAATTGGATCCCGGTTTGGAATCTAATCATATATTTGAAATAGTATGGTTATAGGTTAACTAACTATATCAATGATCGATTTCGGATTCAGGACCCGAGGCATGAGGTTGACTTTTGTTGACTTTTTGATTTGGGTTAATGACTAAATCCTTTTTATATGAAATTAATTTCTAAAGCTTGTATTGACTTATTTAAGTTATATTTGACTAGATTCAAGTCGTTTGGTGTCAAATTTGAAAGAAAACACAGTTGTTCTTGACTAAAGCTTGCCGGGAAGAGGTAAGTCTCTTATCTATCCTTGTAAGTGAGAATTGTCCTCATAGGTGATCTATTTATTGTTTGTTACATGATTTAGGTACCACATATATGCGAGATGGCGAGCATATATACGTATCTAGGGTATGATCTTAGCGAGATAGAGTTGGGCTTATGATATGCTTTGTTTGGACTTTATGAAATATTTATTCATGTTTCTTTGATTCCATAACTATGTAATGAGTCTAAATCATGATTAGAAGCTATGCTAGGTCTATGACTTGTTGAGTTGGACATGACAAGCTTCTTTCACCGTGTTAAGCTTACTAGTTTAGTTGTAGTTATAAAATTGTCTTACTTGATTTATGATTTATTAGCTATTAGCTTATTTTGCTCTTGTCGGTGTCATGATCAGACTTAAAGATATTAAATAAGCACATTGAGCTATTATGAAAAGTTGAAATACATTATTATCCATAGCTATCTCGTATTTAGGTAAATATTTATCTGTATTTTATTATTATGTCCTAGTGCGCCTTTAACATATCATTCATATGCATATTCCTTATTTAGAGAGCTAAATATTATGAAAAGTTGAGAATTTTGGCAACAAATGACATTATGGGCAGATATTGATTGTTGATGATATTATGTGGATCGGGTTGCACGTCGCAACGGTAATATGATTAGATACGGTTGCACGCTGCAATATTATTATTAGTGGATCGAGTTGCAGGCTGTAACTGTGGTTGGATATGGATCCATCCCTCTGGAGCCAGGTGATTACGCATGTTACTTTGGGCACTATGAGCGCAGGCACCCAGATTGGTACTAGTTTAGACACTTGGCTAGTGTCAGGTATATGATTTGTGAATTGAGGTATAAAGACCAAATCATGAGAGCTTACGATTCTGTTGGTGTTCAGTGAGCTCTAGCAATCGAGGTGGATAAAGGAGCCTGCTTTGGTAACCTACGAGGAAGTGTGCATTTATTGTTAGCCTAGACTCATGCAGTGGCTCTTATATATTTTGATATAGGATCATGAGCATGCATTGGCAGCTTAGACTCATGCAGTAATTCTTTTATGTATTTTGATATTAGATCATGAACATGTATTGGTAGCTTAAACTCATGTAGTGAATATATATATATATATA
>MCJB01050669.1:0-32777 GCA_002018475.1 Nicotiana obtusifolia | reverse complement strand
TGATGAGCAAGGTGGAAACAATTGAGAAAAAGATGGAGCAAACATCGTCTCGTCATGAAGGACTAATCAAAACGTTGGAACTAAGGTTGGCAAATTTACAATATGACATTTGTCCGCCAGGAACTTCACTTTTCCAATTTTTCCAACAACAACAAAAAGAGACGGTTTCCCTCAAAGAGCAGATTCAGCTCTTAAGAAATGACCACTTTAAGCCACAAACAACCCCGGTTGTCCCTTCAAAACCTACTTTCTTCCCAATGTCTCCACAACCATATTCCCCACCTAAATTAGACAACACATTTTCTACTTTTCAATCTACCTCACAAAATCCATTCTCTTTCACCCAACTCGTAAAAGAAGAACAGGAGTTTGATATTGCAAAATTGGTTTGGGAAAAGAAAGATGCAATTGCAGCACAGAAACAAACAAAGAAACGGCGAGACCAAGGAGAAAGCTCAAAAGGGTCCAGCCCCGAAAATCTGAGACCGGAAGGCTCCAAACCTCTATGTCTCCCAGCCAAGATGCATATCAGAAGAAGATACTCCATGGTCAGAATCTCTGAATTCATCAGAAGATGAATCAATGGAATATAGCTCTCAATCAAGCAATGAATCTACAACAAACTCTTCCGAAGATGACAATCCTCCAATATTTGTAAACCAGCCAAGAGAGCTAGAAGTATCTGAAGTAGATGACGAACAAGAAGGCATGACAGATGAGCCAATCCCAGAAAGGAGATATGAGCCCATGGCATCCAAGCCAGTTGGAACCGGTTTCCATTCTTTCACCTTGGACGACGTCAAGGTTTCAAAATGGCCTCAAAGGATCCAAGACTTCTATACTTGGATGGTGACCAAAAATTTAGCAGAACGAGAAAAGTATGTCATCTTGTCAGAACTCACTTCACGATTCTCAGGAATCATCAGAGATTGGTGGAACTCATTTGGATTTCAAGACAAAAATACTTTTCTTACTTCCCAAGATTTTGCCTTCAACATCCGGATCCTACATGAAGTTTTCTGCGGAGATACTGGCCAAAGACAGGAGAAAATGCGAAGACAACTCTTCGAGATGAAGTGTGTGTCATTCGACAAAAATGATATTGACAGACATTTTCAAAAAATGGCGAAGGTATACTTTGAAATCGGCAGAGACATCAATCTGAAGAAAGCCTTTGTCTCTTCCCTTCCAAAGTTACTGGCAAGCCGAACCATGACCATCATTGAAGAAAAGTTCCAGTCCATAACCATCCCACAAATTGGTTACATCAGGCAGGCTATTTTCATCGCATTGGATGCATTTGTATGAAGCGCTTAGCCCTAAAGAAAATTATTCAACACAATCCAGCGCTTGACAAAGCATGCCGCAAAATTAATCTAATCACCGGATCAGGATGTTCCTGTAGCACGTCTAGACGACGAAAAGAATTCAGGAGATTCAGATGGCCAAAAATTCTAGATGGAAAATCAAGATCCAAGAGACGCACAAAATATTTCAGATGCAGAAGGCCAGGAAATTTTCAGAGGAAGGGCAGATGCTTTATTTGCCATAAGATTGGACATTTCGCAAAAGATTGTTCCCAATCAAGAAGATCTGTCAAACTCCTTGAAGAAATTGAAGATTACACTGGCATACATCTTGGAAAGAGGAGGACCTTGAATCCATTTTCTCTACAGATGACGAACCTAATGAAGAAACTATATTCTCTCTCGATATCTATGAAGATCAAGGCAATGATCAGTACCAAATTTCAAAACCAGTGATCCAAGCCCGTGAAGAGATCAATGCTCTCACAGTCGTTCCTCAAGTAGAACTCAAAATCTGTTCATCCAAATGGGATAAACCAGCTCGAGTTATCGCTTTCATCGACACCGGAGCTGCATCCTCACTCATAAATCCTGCTGTTCTCCCTGAAGATCAATGGGTGCCGCATTTCAAGGATTTCAACACTGCATCAAATGCAATCTTAACCACAACTGTCATTACAAAGCACCCGGTCACAATTGAGTTCTTTCCAGCATTGAAGTACAGAACCAAGCTGCTAGGATCTGATGTGCCAGGAAAAGATCTTATTATTGGATTCGACATTTACAGGCAACTTAGAGATCAACTCCAGATCAAGGCTAACGGGATAGCTTTTAAAAAGCAGTTCAGACCTTATTCTGAGATTCCAAGGCTATTTCAAATCACCGATGACAAACAAATCAATGAGATTAAGCAGAATCTCATTGAACTTTCATGTGCTGAATCCCACAAGGATTTCATGAAGAAAGGAAAAAGCCCATTATGGAAAAACCAAGAGTTTTTTATCAAGCTCCCTTTCAAGAAAGATGAAAACATCAATCCGACAAAAGCCAGTCATTCAGGCATGAATCCAGATCATCTTCGGGTTGCAAAAAAAGAATGCGAAGAACTTTTAAAATTTGATCTGATAGAGCCATCGGATTCACAATGGGCATGCGAAGCATTTTATGTCAACAAAAGAGCTGAGCAGACAAGAGGAAAACTCAGGTTAGTTATTAATTACCAGCCACTAAACCATTTCCTCCAAGATGATAAATTCCCCATCCCAAACAAACTCACTCTTTTCTCCCACTTAGCCAAGGCCAAATATTTTTCAAAGTTTGATTTAAAATCTAGATTTTGGCAATTGGGAAACCACCCAAAAGAACGACCCAAAATGGGATTTTTCATCCCCGATCATCACTTCCAGTGGAAAGTCATGCCCTTCGGGTTAAAATTTGCACCCTCCTTGTTCCAAAAAGCCATGATAAAAATCTTCCAACCTATCCTCCATACCTCCTTAGTTTACATTGATGACATCCTGTTATTCAGTGATACATTAGAAGAACATGTCAACTTGCTTTGTCAATTCGAGACATTAGTAACACAGTACGGAATCATGCTCTCAGCCAAAAAGATGGTTCTTGCTCGAAAGGAGATTGATTTTCTCGGAATGCATTTTCCTCGTGGTGAATACAGTCCAGGACCGCATATATGTAAGGAATTACTTAACTTTCCGGATACCAACCTCACAACAAAGCAGATCCAACAGTTCTTGGGTGTCATAAATTATGTAAGAGATTTCATCCAAAACATCTCTACATATATTTCACCGCTCACATGAAAGCTCAAGAAAAATGCACCATCATGGGGAGAGAAACAGAAGAAGCAGTCCGAAAAATAAAGGAGATATGTAAAAATGTCAAGTCTCTCTACATCACTTCAGATGGTAAAAAGAAACTGCAAACTGATGCTAGCCATGAATATTGGAGTGTTGTTCTATTTGAAGAAAAAGATGGCCAGCGGAAAATATGCGGATACGCCAGTGGAAAATTTAAAGATGCCGAGCAACATTATCACTCCACCTTCAAAGAGATTCTTGCAGTAAAGAATGGAATCAAGAAATTCAATTTCTTCCTTATCCATACAGAATTTCTAGTAGAAATGGATATGAAGGCTTTCCCAAAAATGATCCAGATAAATTCAAAAATTATCCCTACTCCTCAGATTCTCAGATAGGCGCAATGGTTCTCTCTATACAAGTTTCAAGTCAAGCACCTGAAAGGAAAGGATAATATTCTCGCAGATTTTCTATCGCGATTCTCAAAAAGATTTTCTCCAGCAAAACTGAAGCCAAACAGCCACATCTTTATGTTTTCAAACACACCGGGAACTAGTTCATTAAAGCCAACAGATCATCCACCGGAGTTGTTCAACCTCATGGATCCCTTTGATCCGTTAATTATTATGGAAAGAAGAACTTATTATGAGCTCCAAGTTTTCCGACAATATGGAGGATCCATTCTCAAGCCTTATGGTGTCTATCCAGAATATCCGTTCTGCCATATATTCATAGCTCAAGCCAAGGATTTTCCACAAGAATTATTATGATTTTTTTGGTACCTATGCCATCAGTATTATATTTTCATGGAATTCAAATGCAACGTATTCAAGGATTTTGATACCATTTCACCAGCCCTTAGAGTATTTTTTCAAGAATTCAAGATGCAATGGAAAAGTGCAGGCACAAGCAGAGGCATCATTCCGGTGGAAATTTCCCGTGTCCATTTTATCAATGGAGGAAGAGTACAGCGAGGCACAAAGAATCATTTTTCATCAAAATAGGTGCATCCCAAAAGAGATATGGCCAAAAGAATGGGCAAGCTGGAATTATACCAATACCCATCCTCACTGGGAAAGAGTCCGGGAAGCAGCAAAGGAATATCAAACGCCATATGAAATCATCCGAGAAAAGATCACTAATGACATTTCCAGATTAAAGTTGCGGATTACACCTCTCAGTCCAAAGGGAAAGGAACATAGCAGTGAAGAACCATCAAGTTCCAGGCGTTACTTCACAAGATCTTCGAAAAGATACCTGGAAGACAATTCTATGATCGATAAAGGATAATTGTCTTAATCCTTGCTAATCCCACCTTAATCCTCCTTTACCAACCCAAAAATCCTCAAAAATATCCTACCCATGCCAAGAAAAATTTCCACATCTTTCTATACTATTTGGGCCTCACTTTACGTTGTTTTCCTACCATAATCCTCCAAAAACTCTCAAAAAATATCCTACCCGTGCCAAGACAAATCTCCACATCTTTCCATGCTATCCGGGCCCCACTTCACCTTGTTTTCACATGCTTCCACATGCCTCCACATGCTTCTTCACATGCAACACAGTACATTCATATGGCGTCACATGCTCCCTCATGCTTTCACATGCTACACCATGTATATTTCACCCCGTTCACATGTTTTCAGTTGTTTTTAGTGATTTTGCCTAAAGTCCTTCACATGACGAGAGGGACCCGCTTGTAGATAAGTTTGCCATGTTAGATAGGTTTGCTTTATCTAGAATGTTTGTCTTGTAATAACCTCCTAGTCCTATATAAAGGAGACCTTGTAGTAGTTGTAGGACCATCTTGTACTTGACATCAGATAATCATCTTGTAATCATCGTGCACTCTTTGTAAATCTCTTGTGATATATTACATATGAGTTCTTTCTAATTTTACCTCTTGTTCTTTCTTTCGAATGGTTGGAAAGGTCGGTCCATGTATGAAAGTAAAGTAAGTGTACTCTTTGAAATTTAGCTTATTGTAGTACGGTCCATGTATGAAAATAGAGTAAGTGTACTCTTTGAAAGTTAACTTATTATAGTGCGAAAGTTTTCTGAGTTATGAACAGCTAACGTTGGTTATAGTACAAAAGTTTTCTGAGTTGTGTAGCTTGGCAAGCCGTCCCTGAAAAGGTTGTTGAAGCCAGCCCCCTTTGTAGGAAAACTTTTGCAACTATAAACAAATTAACTGTTTGTGTAGCTTGGCAAGAGCCAGCCCCCTTTTTGTAGGGAAACTTTCGTACCTATGATTAAGCTTGCTTTCCTCGAGTCTCTTGCTTTGTTCCTTATACTGTGGTTTCATGCCTATGATTAAGCTTGCTTTCACGGAGTCCCTTGCTTTCTTCTTATACTGTGTGTTGTGGAGTTTAGTGTAGCGGGTTTTAGGATGTGAGAGTAATTTAGGGGTTGTGAGTTGCTGGGGGTTATGGTGTGGGGTTGAGAGGGGTTGGAGGGAGGTTCGCCAGCCGGTGGCGGGCCAGCCGGCGTCGCCATTGGGGGAGCTCGTGAGTCTCTCTCTCTATTGCCTCGTCGCTAGACTCTCTCTCTCACTCTATCACCTTTCTACTGATCCATGTTTCTTATTATTCCAGGAAATTAATGCCTTTCTCAGTAATTAACACGTTCTACTTGTACTTTTTTGTCTTCTTTGTCACCTGCAAGATCAGCATCTAAAATAATCCTTCAAGTTTAAAATTCATTAGAACGTGAGTACCATAGTCCATAAGAAGTGGTTCTAATAAGATAGCGAATTATTCGCTTTACTACAGTTAAGTGTGACTCCTTAGTAGCTGACTGAAACCTAGCACATTTACAAACACTGAACATGATATCCTTACCATTGTGGTGAATAAAACATTTGCTTTCGAGCGGTTAAAAGTAGCCTATATTAGGCGTTTTACCTTTCCATAGTTCATATCGAGTCTTCTTTAGGATGGGTCTTATGAGACATATGTTGAGGATGTGACATGATGTGTTGACTGAATCTGCTCCAAAAATGATTTGGCAATGAATGTTCTAATATCATTGTTCTGGCCATATCTTGCAGAATTCTATTCTTGCGTTCAACTACCTAATTCTATTCGAGTGATCATGGAGCCGAGAAATTATGAGGGTATCCTTGATCATTGCAGAATTCTTCAAAGGTTCTGCTTTCAAATTCTCCTCCATGATCACTTTGTATGGTTGGGATGAGATACCCCTTTTCTCTTTTAATTCTTTTGTAGAAAATCTCAAAAAATTTCAAGGCTTCATCTTTATGAGGTAAGAAAATTACCCATCTAAAATGTGAGTAATCATCAACAATAACAAAAGCATATCGTTTACCTCCACTTCTAGCAGTTCTAATAGGTCCAAACAAGTCCAGTGAAGTAATTGTAGGGGCATGGTTATGGACACAATGTCTTTGGCTTTGAAAGAGTTTCTAGTTTGTTTGCCAAGTTGGCATGCGTCAGAAACTTGATTTCTAGAAAAATTGAGTTTGGGAAGGACACTAACTAGATCATGTTTGGAAATTTTTTCAATCAAATGCATGCTTGCATGGCCATGTTTTTTATGCCATAGCCATGGATCATCAATATGGATGCTGAACAAATATGACCGTCTAGGTTTTACATGTAGTCTAGAATGTATACATTTCCATACCTTTTTCCAGGCAGAATGATTTTACCTGACTCATCTTCAATGGCACAGCCTGTTTTCTTGAATTTCACTTCATACCTAGAATCACATAGTTGTCTTATGCTCAAGAGATTATAGTTGAGTCTTCCCACAAGGTATACTTCTATAATATCACAGTTATGCTGAATGGAACTATGCCGATACTAACTATCTTTCATTTTGAATCATCACCAAATTTGACATTTCCTCCATTTATTTTATGAATTCTTTGAACAGATTTCTGTCACCCGTCATTTGGCTGGAACATGCACTATCTAAATACAATTTCCCTTTACGACTCTTTCTGTGTGTTCTTGCAAAATTGAATTATCAACTTCTTTTAGGTACCCAAGCTTGCTTGGGTCCTAGTTGGTTAGTTCTACTTTGATCAGGACTATTTTGGGTTTCCAAATACATCCTAAAATATTAGATTTACGAAATCTAGAAAAGGAATATTTATGCCTAGCCTTGTTACTGTACTGACACACAGGGGTTGATCTAGTTTTTGATCTACCACTAGTGTCAGTACATGTGGACTCAGTTCTAACATGTCTTTTTCCAGTTGACTTGCAAGTTGCTTGGTTAGACTTGACAGAACTGTGACAGGAGGATTTGCGCATGCCATTAAGTTGCAATTGCAATTCCTGAACCTCTTCTTGAAGAACATCTCTTTCGATTTCACATACTTCAAGTTTGAGTTCCCAGCTCTTCTTTTTCCTATTGAGTCTCTTTAATTCATTTAGCATTTTTCTAGACTCTATTAGGGTAAGATCAAGAATATCCAGCAATTCGTTACATCTATCACAGTTATAGGGTCTTAACTCACTTGTTTCACCTCGTGCCATAAAGCAATTTTCAGTTTCCTCTTTGTAGTCATCATCTGATACATCTTCATCAGTCTAGCAACCAGAATATTTGTTCATATCATTTTTCAGAATAGTCCCAAAGCACAGGATTGATATTTCTTCATGTTCTGAGCTATCATCATTGCTCCATCCTCCGAGGGATTTGTTTTTATTGAACTTTCTTGAGACTTTTCTTTTAAGATACGGGTATTCAGCTTGAACATGACCATATCTTCTGCATTCAAAAAAATTTCCATCATTTTGTCTTGTTCATTGTATTGTTTGGTTCTTCTGGATGACATCCTTCCCTTTTTTGTGTTTTTGTATCTTCTCATCAGTCTATTCGTATTTCTTGAAACTATGGCAATTTCTTCTTCAAGAGCCTCTATGTCATCATCAATATTGTTCTCAGATCCTTCAGTTATGGTTTTGAGGACAACTGTTTTCTTCTTCTCTTACTGGCATGTTTTCTTGAGATGTGTTTTCTCAAATGCGATGAGAACTCCATGCAATTCATCATATGAAAGTTTGTCTAAATCTTGAGATTTAACTGCAAGTACTTCTGTCTGCCACGCTGTGAGAAAACATCTTAGGATTTTCGAACTTGCTCACCACTTGAGTACAATCTAACAAAAGCTTTCTGATCGCTAATGATTTTGCTGAATCATGCAAACATTTATTCAATGGTTTCACCTTCTTTTATCTGGAAGAGTTCATAGTCGTGAACCAATAGATTTATCTTTGTTTCTTTCACTTTGCTAGTTCCTTCACAGGTAACTTCCAGTTTGTCCCATATTTCTTTGGCAGTATCACAGCTTGAAATCTTCTCATATTCTTCTCCACTTATATCATTATAGAGCAAATTCCGTGCCTTAGCGTTAACTTGAACAACTGCCATTTGCTCGTCAGATTAGTCATCTATGTCTTCAGGATCAGTGGATGGTTATGTTGATGCTGGAAGTGGATAGTTTTCCTTTTTGATAACATGCTATACTTTCACATCATAGGACTTTGCATATATTTCCATGCGCACCTTCCAATGAGAGGAGTGATATCCATTAAAATATGGTGGCCTTACTTGCGATGTCCCTTCTTGAATGTGTGCTCCAATAGTTACTTGGTTTGACATGATCTTTTCTCACTTGCTATTAAGCAAAAGAAAAATATGTGAGACCTGCTCTGATACCAATTGATAGTACAAGAGGGGGGTGAATTATCGATTTTTCTTTTTGTATCCTAAGTAGTTGACCAGTTTATAAATTAGTTGACTGAAAATAAAAATAGAATATAACTAAAAGTAGAAGTAAAGTGCAGGAATTAAAGACACCCAGATTTTTATACTGGTTCGGATTCAATGTGAATCCTACTCCAGTCCCCTTGGGTTGCAAGGGTGTTCTCTCTTCAAAGTTTCTTGAATAATTTCGTACAATCATGTTGATGTTATCTCCGGACACCAACTCACTTTTGGATCTGCGTATGCTCGTGATATTTTTGATACAATGCCTCACCAATGTTTTTCTCTCTTTCTTGTCTCTACTGATTACATTGTAAACTTCACTTATATTAATATGCTTGTTTAGGGTAGAACAAAGAGCACGAAGTTTTTTTTATCAAAGTATATAGCTTCAAAACTAGTACAAATGTATATATACTCCGTGAGGTCTTCTTGACTCTTGATTGATATGAATTTTGAGAGATTTCAAACCCAAGAGAGTTGATCCTTGAAAGGAATCATAGAGTGATTCTTTCCAAGAATAAGGTTTTGCTTCCGTTGATTTGCCTTGACTTATGGTCTTGATTGGACTTTTCCTTTGCTAAGAAGATCTTTCCGTTATTTTATCAATAAAAATTAGATCCTTTGATTCCGGGTTTTGACTATCTTCCTTTGATGGAGGAATCTTTAGTGCATAGTTTCGCAATCTTGACTTTCTTTAATTTAGATCTTTCCTATAATATTGTCTGTTAATTCTGTCAAATCCTTGATTGATCTTCACTTTGGATTTGTACTACTCCTTCCTTTTTCATCTCTATTCTTTTATAGTCATCCTCTCCATTGCTTCCAGAGTATTTTTGCACATAAAAGATGTGTTATTTTTCATCAATAAAGTAAACGTATATCTAACAATCTAAACCTTTTGGGGTTGAATTTTCATTTCTCTGAGCTTAAACTTGTTTTGATTTCTGAATTTCTTAATGAATTAGGATTGGTTAATCGAATCGACCACTAAAACTCACCTCTGTTCTATGAAATGGATTGAGATGCATTCCTAGTTCGACTTGAGGTTGCATTTTAAATAAATACTGCACAGTTTAAATTCAAAATCTGCACTATTTCAGCCGTGAAATTGCAGTGTTTTGTCTACAGCATAGAATCTATATTTTTCTGCACCGATTAGACTACTGAAATTGTTGCTAAAGTTTGGATCCTTGGCTGCTATTGAAAGCTATTGAAACAGCCTTGAATATCTGCAGTTTTTGCATCAATTGTCTAGTGATTGCGCAGTAGTTTTTGTTTGTTTTTTTTTTTTTTTTTTGCATTGTAGGACTGCAAGTTCTGCAGTTTAGTAACTTGATTTTAGTTGTTTTGTTGTTGCTTCCTAGTTGGTATTGGTATTGTCTGAAGGGGTACTTGAACGAAGCGTAGAATGAAGTCAGTTTGGGGTAAAGCTAGATTGCAAACTTGAGCATTTGACCAGCTTTGAGATGAAGTTTTGAGCTGCAGTTTTGGCCTAATTCTATCTGCAGTTTCTGCTTGGTTTTCAAGGATTGGAAACCTACGATTGTGTATCTATCTCCTCAGTATTTTTGCACCAGTTTGTCAGCAGTTGACAGCATAATATCTGCAAAGAAGGACTCAGTTTGGACAGTATTTGAGCAGCAATTCCACAGTAAAACTGCAGCAACTTCACAACACTTTTACACCTATTTTGTCTCAGTATTTTGCACCATGTAAATTTCAGCAGTTTGGCCCTCAATTGGCTGCAATTGAACTGTTCTAGAAAGAGATTGCAAGCAGAAAAAATACAAATTTTAACAGGGGTAAATAGCTACTGAATTGGGCAGTTTTTTGGCAGTCACTGAACTAGTTTTAGACCACAGTCAAGCTGCAAGTTTGCTTGGTTGCAATAGTATTTTTGAAAGTTATTTTCTGCAGTTCTTAGCAGTCAGTTTGTGTTCCTTGAAGCTAAGACTTACACAGTTTAGGATCTGGTTTGACTGGAAACTATAGCTTTAACACAATAAAACAATCTGGGCGACATAAGTTCTTGCAGCTGTGAGTGGCAATCTGAGTACTGAAATTCTGCCATCTGAAATTTCATCTAAGTTGCTCTTGTGTGTTGAGGCTTATGTGAAATTGAAACTCCTGACTACTACTATTGAGAAAAGTTGATTGACTTCAGCAAATTGAAGTTTTGGAGCAAGTTGTCTGGAAATTGAAGTTGCAGCTCTACAAACCTATTTAGTTTTACAAATAGGACCAGTTTTACAAATATGTCTAGTTTTGCGAATATGACCACATTTTGCAAAAGCATCTAATTTTGTAGTTTCTTTTCTTTTCTTTCTTTCCAAATTGCAGTAAACTAAACTCTAAACTAGATAAACTTGATAATTGTTTCGTTCTAATTGTTTCGTGCTTTTACCTTTTACTTTCATTGTGAATTGTTTAGTTCAAGTATGTTTTCTTATAATTGTCTGTCCTTATGAATAAACAACTTCGACTCCACCCTGAAGACGGTTGGAACATGTTGTGAAACCTTGGAACTTATGTTTGCTAGCAATTTTGACATTCACTATTTGAGCGGAAAAAGGCAAGAGCGAATAGGACTTGAAGCACACAAAAGCCAATTGGTGCAAAGTGTGATACACGAGGGTTGAGCGACATCGAGTGAGCTTGGTGAGGACTTTACTACTAGTCTGCTTTCTCATTTTGTTGGTATCATGAAGTACTAACAAACTTCTAGTCCTAATTGCGATCCAAGGAGTGAGACTCCGATGCATGAAGTTCTATCTATGCTTTATGACATAAGTGAAAAGGTTACCAATATTACCATATGGCAACACAAAACGAATGCAAGGTTGAATTCCATATTGGAGAACCTCACTTGAGGCATCAAGGAAGGGATAGTAGTATGATGCTTACAAATTCTTCTATTACACCCTCTACTTCACAAGTGCGACAAATGCTTCAAAGAGGAAAACTGCAGCATAACCAATATATCCAAATACCACAAAACTTACCAAAGCGACTACAATCACCAAAGGGATCTTATTTTCCACCACCAAACTGCCGGCCACCTACCCACTACCAACACCAACTACAACCCCCAACTAAACATCAACCACCACAAGCACCTCAACTACAACCTTATCATCATTAGAATAAGGAAAATCCTCACTCTCTTTTTATTTTTCCTCTTTCTTTTCTCTCATTTTCTATTCAACATCTTCACTGCTTTCTTGTGACAACTCATTCACTTCACTCTACACTTCCTCTCCTTTTTTCATTCTAGAGTTGTTACTTTTCTCTCCCTCACTTTTCTCTATCTTTTGTGTCTCATCCTTACTTTTTCTCTTTGTATTTTTCAAGGATGCTCTCAAACTCATTTTGCCTTTTCCCCTTTGTCCACTTCATCCCCCCCTATATTTTTCATTGAAAACTTGTTTGATGTTGTCCAACTCATTCAAGGTGTCCTCTTGATTATGTTGAAAATGTGAGTTGTTCACCATACGAGGCTCTTAAGGTGGTATAAGTGGTGGAGGAGGGAGATTGTCCCTCCTTGGTGGTACTTGTGGTGGTGGAGTGTAAACTTGTGGTCTAGGTAGGGGTGGAAATTGATACACACAGGATGAGCATGCCTAACGAGGATGATTTTCAAGTCAACATCATAGCATTAGAGTGTTTTAAAAGAGTCAAGATCAAGAAGGCTATTTTGGAAATTTAGCAATTTAGAATAGTCTTATAATATAGGTCTACTTAGCTTCCTTTACTACCTAAGGGTATTTTGGTTATTTAGCCTAAATAGCACGCTAGTATTAATAGCTAAGCATTAGTGTATTTAGAGTTAGACTTGATGAATGATAAACTTGCAGGCATGCAAGTCTCATACTCTTTCCTTATCTTTTAATTAATGCATTTATGAGTTTATGCCTTCACTTCCTTTATCGCTTTGTTTATGCTTTCATTAGTATAAAATTAGTCTTAGTTGGTGAGCAATTAGTAGTGAATGCTTAATTGATTAATTACTTTATCCGGGTTTTCAGGTTGCCAATCTCATGAGGGTTTTCATAGCTTACGGGATATAAGTAATTGAGTTCATAGAGGTAATTAGGCTTCATATCCTAATTGGTTCTTGTTCTTCCAATCAATTGTAGGTCTAGCTCTTAATTTTTTATTCCGCGTGTTTTGCTATATCTGTTTTTTCATTCATAGTATGTATCATCCGCCCGTCTGTGGATGGAAAGTCGTACTAAGATTTACTTGAAGCAAAACCTTGTCGAAATTTTTTCCTAATGTTAGCGGCAAGCTGCGCCCCTCGATCTGAGATGATGAAAACTAGAGTGTCGTGCAATCTAACTATCTCATTTATATACAAATGAGCATAGTGTTCTGATGTGTCAGTGGCCTTAACAAGAAAGAAGTGTGCTGACTTCGTGAGTCGATCCCCAGTCACCCAAGTTGAGTCTAACTCACGAAGGATGCAAGGTAGACCTACCACAAAGTCAATGTTGATCTTCCACTTTCATAGTGGATCTCTATATTTTATGTCAAGCCGTCAAGTCTCTAGTGGTCGGCCTTGACTTGCTAACAATTAGGGCATCTTGAGGTCATGGTACATTTTGGCAGAGCAGGGTGCAAAAAATACTTGGAACTGTGAGCCTCGGTCATGATTCTTTCCTGGAGACCATCCGTATTTTGAACACACAATTGCCCTTGGTACCTTAGCATACCATCATTCATGCCAACAGAAAAAGTTATGGTCTTGTGTTTATAGATTCCCTCCTTCAATTGTACCAAAAATGGATCGTCATACAATTTCTCCTTAACTTCCACTACCAGTAATGAGTTGGCTTGGTGTTGCAAAATCGCCCTTCCTTTGCTTGAGTGCGCGAGTCGGACTGCCAAATTAGCCAACTGGTGAACTTCCTTGGCCATCGGCCTTTGGTGTGCCTCCAAGTGAGCCAAACAACCCATAGATTTTCAGCTAAGAGCAACCACCACAACATTAGCATTCTCTAGATGATAGAGAATATCGATGTCATAGTCTTTAAGTAGTTCAAGCCATCTCCTTTGCCTCAAATTCAACCCCTTCTGCTTAAAAATATATTAAAGACTCTTATTGTCCGTGAATATGTCCACATGGACCCAATACAGATAATGACGCCAAAATCTTCAATGCAAACACCACTGGCACAAGCTCTAAGTCATGTGTTGGGTAATTCTTATTGTAGTTATTGATTTTCCTTGAAGCATACGCCACCACCTTGCCATGTTGTACTAAACAACACCCAAGTACTTGAAGCATCACAATATACCACAAATCCATTTGTATCTTTCGATGAGGTCAATACAGGTGTCGTGGTCAACCTTGACTTCAAATCTTGAAAGCTTCTTTACAAGCATTTGACCACTGGAATTTAGATACCTTTTGGGTTAATTTGGTCAGTGGAAAGGTAAGAGAAGAGAGCCCTTCCACGAACCTCTTGTAATAACCTACTAAGCCCAAGAAACTGCCGATCTCTATTAGAGCCTCCTTGAACTCCAAATCTCTGCGACGCATACCGTATAGGACTTCTGGCGGCTCTCATCAGCTTTCAGTTTGTCCTTAATGATATTGACCTTCTCCATAGCCTGATGCACAAGGTCTAGCCCTATCAATTCTACTTCCCCAACTTCAAACTAACCAATGGGAGATCTAAATCTCCTACCATATAAAGCTTTGAATGGCACTATTCGGATGCTGGCATGGTAGTTGTTGTTATAGGAAAATTCTATCAATGGAAAATGATCATCCCAACTACCCTTGAAGTCAAGAACACAAGCTTGCAACATAAACTCAAGCGTTTGAATAGTCCGTTCTGCTTGCTCGTCAATCTATGGATGGAACGTTGTGCTAAGATTTACCTGAATACCCAAACTTTGCTAAAATTTCTACCAAAAGTTACCAGTGAACTGCGCCCCTATATCTGAGATTATAGAGACTGGAGTGCCATGCAAAGTGATATTTCCTTGATATACAGCTAAGCATAGTCAACTACTGTGTCGGTGGCCTTAAATGGCAAGAAGTGTGCTGATTTCATGGGTCGGTCCATTATCACCCAAATCAAATCAAACTTATGAGGTGTGCGAGATAGACCTACCACAAAGTCCATACTGATCATCTCCCACTTCCACTTTGAAATTTCTATGTTTTGTGCCAAACCATCGGCCTTCACTTGCTCACAGTTCGGGCATCTAGCCACAAAGTCCGCTACGTCCCTCTTCGTGTCATTCCACTAGTAGACTTCATTGAGATCATGGTACATCTTCAAAGAGCCTGGGTGCATATAATTCTTGGAACTATGAGCCTCGGTCATGATTCTCTCCTGGAGAACGTCAGCGTTTGAAACACATAATCGCCCTTGTTACCTGAGTATACCATCATTCATTCCAAGAGAAAAGCCTGTGGTTTTGTGTTTATGAATTCCCTCCTTCAGCTGCACCAATAACGGATCATCACATTGTTTCTCCTTGACTTCCACCGCGAGTGATGACTCGGCCCTATTTTGCACAACCACCCCACCTTCGCTAGACACCGAAAGCCGAACTCCCAAACTAGCTAACCAGTGAACCTCCTTAGCCAACGGCCTTTGGTATGCCTCCATGTGAGCCAAACTACCCATGGATTTTTGGCTAAGAGCATCCACCACAATGTTAGCTTTCCCCGGATGATATAGAATATCGATGTCGTAGTCCTTGAGTAACTCAAGCCATCACCTTTGTCTTAGATTCAACTCTTTCTGCTCGAAGATATATTGAAGACTTCTATGGTTCGTGAATATGTTCACATGGACCGCATACAAATAATGATGCCAAATCTTCAATGCAAACACCACAGCTGCAAGCTCTAAGTCATGCGTTAGATAATTCTTCTCATGGTTCTTGAGTTGCCTGGAAGCATAAGTGATTACCTTGCCATTTTGCATTAATACACACCCATGTCCAACACTTGAAGCATCAAAATACACCACAAACCCATTTGTATCCTCCCGTCAAGTCAGCATTGGGGTCGTAATCAACCTTGACTTCGACTCTTGAAAGCTCTTTTCACAAGCATCGGACCATTGGAATTTACCTGCCTTCTGCAACAATTTAGTCAATGGAGAGGCAAGAGAAGAGAACCCCTCCACAAATCTTCTGTAATATCCAGTTAACCCCAAGAAACTACGAATCTCTATTGGAGTTATAGGTCGAGGCCAATTCTTCACTGCTGCAATCTTTTGAGGATCAACTTTGATTCCCTTACTAGAGACCACATGACAAAAGAAAGTGACAGATTCAAGCCAAAACTCACACTTTGAAAACTTTGCATACAACTTGTGTTGGCTCAGAGTTTGCAAAACTGTCCTAAGATGATCGGCATGGTCCTCCCGACTTCGTGAATACACAACGATATTGTTCATGAGCACTATCACAAAAGAGTCAAGGAAATTTTTGAGGACTCGATTCATAAGATCCATGAAAGCTGCCGGGGCATTCATTAGCCCAAAAAACATCACCAGAAACTCAAAGTGCCCATACCGATTCCTGAAAGCTATTTTTGGAGCATCCTGCTCCCTGATCTTCAATTGGTGATACCTCGATCTTAAGTCAATCTTGGAGAAGTACTTAGCACGTTGCAACTGATCGAACGGGTTATCTATCCCTAGCAGCAGATATTTATTCTTGATTGTAACCAGAGCTGCCGATAGTCAATGCACATCCTCAATGACCCATCTTTCTTCCTTACAAAGAGAACTGATGCACCCCAAAGCGATACATTTGGTCGGATGAAACCCTTTTCTAACAAATCCTTCAATTGCTCCTTCAGTTCCTTTAATTCCATCGGAGCCATTCTATAGGGTGGAATTGATATATGTTGCGTGCCTGGAAACACATCGATCTCAAAATCAATCTCCACGTCTGGTGGGATCCCAAGAAGCTCATCAGGAAAGACCTCTGGAAATTCATTCACAACTGGCACAGACTCAAGTGTTGTGCCTTAGCCTCAGGGTCTGGGACTCGGACCAAGTGGTAGATACACCCCTTACTGATCATCTTTGCGGCCTTAAGGTAAGAAATAAACCTAACCTTCGGCAGACGTCATCCCCCTTCCACTCAATGACTAGCTCGTTCCGAAAGTCAAACCTAACGGCTCTAGCTCGGCAATCAAGATTGGCAAAACATTAATAAAGCTAGTATATCCCCATTATTAAAAAATCCACCATCACCAATTTAATGAGATCAGCCGTGGTGTCTCAATCATGCACCGTGACAATAAAATCCCTATAAACCCGTGTGGTCACAATAGACTCACCAACATGAGCAGATACAGAGAACGACTCATGAAATTGTTCCGATTCTATCCAGAATTCCATAGCAGCATAAGGAGTGACATATGACAAGGTGGATCCACGATCTATAAGAGCATATACATCATGAGATTGAACAGTCAATACATCTGTGACAACATCTGGGGAAGTCTCTAAACTCTGGCGACCCCTCATAGCATAGAACCTGTTGGGCCCTCCTAAACTCTGGGCACCACCCATAATTGCACCACACCCTGCGGGTGCCGGAGTACCTCGAGCTGGAGGAGGTGCTGCCGAAATAGTAGCTGCTGAACTGGCCAACTGCTCCCTACTCCTACCAATACTCTAACAGGACGAAGGGCAATCCCTCTGAATGTGGTCCCTAAGACCACACCCGTAGCATATGGGAAACTTCATATAGCAGATACCTGAGTGCATCTTTCCACACATAGGACATGGAGGCCTTCACTATGGCTGAAATCCCCCTTCCAACTGACCCTACTAATAAGATCCCATGTTGCCCTGACTAGGCTTAAAATAATTCCACTGCTGCTGACCGAGCCCTGGTGTTGGTGCATTAGCCGACGACTAAGCAAAAGACCATGACGGTCCAGACGACCCTCCCTTAAACTATGCTCTTCCACCACTGCCACCAGTGGAAGAACCACCAAAGTTGCCCGCGGACCGAGCCTTCTTTCTACCTTCTCGCTCCATTTTGTTCTTCCATTTTCGGGCCTTTGTGGCTTGAGAAAATGCCACCATCTTCCCATGATACATACGGGAATTCAAGGCAGCTGCAGTAGCCTCGTTGATAAGCATACGGCTGAGGCCTTGCACAAATCGGCGGACCCTAGCCTCCATATTGGGCAATATCTGAACAGCATATTTAGACAAATGCGTGAATCTCATATGATAATCTCACACACTCATACTACCTTACTTCATGTCCTCATACTCGACTGCATAGGCTACCCTAGTCTTGGCAGGCAAGAAATGATCTATAAAAGCATCTGCAAACTCGTTCCACTTTGCCAGAGGGCTCCCCTCCTCACGGGACTCCTCCCACATTTCATACCATAAGTACGCCACCTCTTTCACTTCATGTAGCATTTAGACCAAGTGACTCTATTAAATTACATAGGCAATAGGAGGCCAATTCCACTACTTCTATCTCAGCACGTATCACACAAAGAGTCTTATGCATTTTATCAACAGAGTCCTGGGGTCCTCCTCGGGTTTAGTAACCTTGAATACTATAGGATCCAACTGAAGTAATCGATTCGCCTTGGAACTAGAAGAATCCCTTGGTGACTGGAAGAAGTAGGCATAGCATTCAATCTCTGGGCTCGGGAAGCCACTATCTCAGTCAACATCTGTATAGCTCCCCTAAGTTCTACATCAGAGACACTAGAGCGGTGGTTGAGGATAGAGGGGGAACTAGAATATCAGCTGGAGGAGGAATCGTTGCATTCTTAACATAGGAATCGGTGCATTCTCAGCAGGAGTAGTAGAATCAAGAAGTATTGTGGTTGAGGGAATATCATCACCCCTCAAGAGCTCGCCCGTAATATCAGGTATAGAATCAACTACCTCCTGGGGTGGCATTGGGCCTTTTGCCACACCTCGCCTTTTTCCTAAGTATCATGTGCTAAGTTTTGGAACAATACATGAGTTAAGAAGGGAAAAATCTTATAATCAATCTCAATCGCACGATCTAGAAGGTCAAAAAAAGGTGACATTCCTGAATGTCCAAGTAGCCTCCTAATTATAGATGTGGTCGACAACATACCAATAAGAGGAACTCTACTAAACACGGCTCTGAGACAATCCTAGGACACTTTAAAACTTTTGGCTCTGATACCAAGCTTGTCACACCCTATCCTTGGGGAACGAGACCGACACTCAACCGAGATACCCCAGTCGATCAAGCCTACTCGATGCCTACTATCCAACCTTGCCCATGAACAATTTGAGAATCAATAACAAGAGATAGATATGAGAGGACAAAATGTGAAGTACTAATTTTCATTACTTATAGAAACTTCATTTACGATTTCCAAAGTATTACAAGTTCATAGTTTGAAAGTGGAAATATGTCTAACAACTACAACATTTCTAGTTTGTTTTCCCCAAATAAAAATACAACCCACAACATGTCACGGAGCCTCTAAATGAAACAGAAGAGTAGTATGAAAGTGTCGGTGACAAGGCCCTAGTTGCACCGCAAACACAAACTACAATATTAAGTGACATAAGGCCCCAATTGTACCTCAAACACAAACTACAATATTAAGTGACATAAGGCCTCGAAGCAGAATAGGGCTTGCAAAAATCCGTTGAGTAGAGGGTAAGTTGCTAACAAGGATCAAGGCCACTTGCTGAGGAACCACCTGCATCCATTAAAGATGCAGCGCCGCCGGCAAAAGAGACGTTAGTTCGTACGAAATAATACTAGTATGTAAAGCTAAATATCCTCTCATGTAATAGAGTACCAACATAAAAGGAGAGGAAGATGGTTTCAATAAGAAACTCAAATAATATTAAAATGCCAAGTCAAGAGAAAGGTAAATCTTTAAGTAAATATTAATGTTTTAAGTTGGGAGATCTTTGGCACCGACACACCACCATGCTTATGGCATAGGGACCGATCTCCTCCTAATCGGCTAAGCCGTCTCACCCTAGTGTATGCGGGTGGACAAAGAAATACAAAACCACCACTATGTGCGCGGCATGGTGTCCGATCACCGCCCGATCAGCTAAGCCATCTTACTATAATACTGTGTGGGTCGATATGGTCCTTTGCTGGCTATCATTTGATCCCAATTAAGGGGGATACTCTCAACACATCACCACGGGAATTTATCTCTTAATCCCTCCTACACCGGCACGTGTAGTTTTGGGTTTAGGTCATTTCAACCCACCCTTCCTCGTTTGACCTAACGATATTCCCAAAAATATTTATCACATAAAAGAGCTATTATTCATTTCGTAGACGTTGTCAATCTCTTTCACTTCATTTACACTCTTGACCATACACATAAATCATTGTTCCTGGCACGATGGCCGCATTTCAATTATCTCATACCCTCATTCTTTCTTTTTCAAGGATCATCATAGGTCACCAACATAATAAATATTTGTAAATCATGACTTTAAATACATCATTAATAAAAGTCTTAAACACATTGAATTTTCCTTCCCAAAAGAGAGCACAACGATTTACAATTGAAACATGGATTCAAGTCATAAGCATTAGATATAATAACCGTAGATGAAACATTTTTCTGATGGAGAGTTACATGATAGGTAAATTAGAACATGACTTGAATACATAAGCATTCGGATAAACCAATTGGTAGAGGCAATTCGGAACAATAAGAATAGGGGCTTGAGCAACCCACATTTCGAATTTACAAGGAACTCATGGATTTCGATTATATAGAAGGAGTTTAGCCAAAATACCTTGAACTCTCCCCTTAATGATACTATGATGGTCCAACACATTACACAAATTCAATCTACAACAATGCAACACAATTGTACCAGTATTAGTAAGGATATTTTACATTTTGCTCACTTAGGCATTATGACAAGCATTTAGTGTGCACATTTCTCTACAACCTTCATCGATGATATTTCTTCATCCAATACCTACACTTTGCCCCACCAATTCATACTACAACCAACCTTAAATAAATTAGGACCTCCAATAACATATTCATGTCTTACCATCCATCCTCAACCAACCAATTCATCAAACAAATCACTTTTCATTCTCTACAAATTCTCAAAATTCTAATTGGTGAACTTATGGTTTCCAATCACCATCCCATAAGTTCTATCAATAAGCTCCTACTCATATATTCATTATAAGCCATGCATGCAAGTCTAAGGAGATGGAATTACCTTTTGGGAGTAAATCTTGCAGTCCTCACTTGAGCTCTTGGGAAGATTCATTGAAAATCTAATGATCCCATGGTGGATTGGGTTAGTTTTAGGGTGGAATTGATGGAATGAAACACCAAATTAGTAGGGATTAATCACCATAAAGATGAGAGGAGTTGGGGGTCATGAGAGAGTGGAGAGGAGCTCCAAGAATCGGCCAAGAGGAGTGGGGGAGGTGAGCTACTGAAATGCCCTTTTATAAAGGCTTCAGGTCTAGCTTGTCCATCCTTGCGCGCCGCGCGGACTTGGATGAGCTCTCATTCAAGTTCGTGTGCTGGGGCATTACTTCATTATTTGCTGAAATGGCTGTGGGTCTTGGCTCGTTCAAACCCGTGCGGCACACTAGTTCGGACGAGCCCTCCAGTTGCATCCTTTCTCTGTTTCTTTTTTTTCAATTTATCCTCCTTTGATACATTGCTATAATGTAGACCCCAACTCACTTCCAAACTTTCTTTTAAGTAAGAAACCATGATTACATGATGCTACCCTCATTCATGGCCATCTGAGGTACACAAAAAAAAAGTGGAGATCTCGAGGTGTGATTTAAGGCCTTAAACCCTTAGCAAATCTTTCCTTGTTTTGTCTGCGTTTCTTTGGTAATTTGATTATAACTTCTTTAGATATATCCAAATGACAAATGGTTTGATGCGCTTGAAACCAGACTCGAAGGGCTACACTTTAGGGGCAAAATTCATAGAAAATATCTTTTTGCTATGAGAGTAATACCCTCTTAAAGTCAGGTGTTGTGCAAATTGGGACATCCTTTCCTCTTAATATATCCAACTTGTTCCACAAAAATCTTTCCCCCATATGAACTTCCTTAATAGTTCCAAAACCATTTCACATATAATTGCTTATATTATGAGACCTTATAGTTTAGTAGCCACGTCAGTAGAGGGCTTGCTAGGTGTGTGGGGATCTAGGCAGGTCGCGAGGTTTTACCCTAGGTCAGTGAGTAGTATGCCACAACAGGTTACTCATGCCATGATTTCGGCACCGCTTTCTCACCACCCGCTCAGCTAGCTAGAGGCGGGGCTCAAGTAGCTTGAGGTGGAGGTCAGCCATTTAGAGGTGGAGGCTAGTCAGTGTGAGGTCGTCCTAGAGGTACAGGTCAAGTTGGTGAGGCTCAGCCTCGTTGTTATGCATTTTCGGAGTTGCCCGATGCTGTTATTACAGGTATTATGTCAGACTGTCATAGAGATGCTTCTGTGTTGTTTGATCCGGGTTCTACATATTCTTATATATCATCATATTTTGCTTCAAACTTGAGTATTCCTCGTGATTCTCTTGAAGTCCATGCTTTGGTGTCTACACCGATTGGAGATTCTATTGTAGTTGATCGGGTGTACCAGTCTTTTGTTATTACTATTAATGGTGTTTACATTGTAGTTGATCTTTTGTTGCTGAATATGGTTGACTTTGAGGTCATTCTTAACCAATTTTGATCCTGCCCCTTTTAAATAAATCTTTAACACTTAGTGATTAACAATAAATGTAGTAGAGTACTTTTAAAAACTATTTGCATCTATTTTTTTCAAATATAAATAATATAATAGGTGATAGTAAGTATAATGATAGTTCATAATATTAATTTATGATAATTTTGTCTTAAATAATTATAATTATATTACCTCTATTACTTTAATTAATCAACAATTAGCTTTCACAATTCAATAGACAAGTGCTACGGTTTTTTTGATAATCCAAGATTATCTTACAGTAACTAATTAATAATACATCTTTAATGGAATTTTATTATGTTTTATTGGGATTAAATAAGTTTAATAAATTAATTGTAAAAGGGGGTTAAAACTTTAAAAGGCTACAATAGCAATTGATTGATTTTTAATTCGAGTGGCCATGAGTTAAATACCCAATCTAGCCTAATATGCAAAAGCACTGGCCCAACACCCCTGGACCATTAATCAAAATCATCAACGGCCCAGAACTAGCTGTAATTCCTCTTTAATTTTTAAGCCCCCCAACCTATGTCAACCGTTGGACCAAAGTGATCCAACGGAGCCCCCGTTTTATCCCTACAAAATAATTTCTTCTCTTTTTTATCTCCAAAATCTAGAGCCATTAATTTCAATGATCCAACGGCTCCCATACAATTCCCCATTTCTAATTAACCAAACCCCCAAAACCTTAGAACCACTTCCCCTAATGCAGCCTACCCATTTCCCTTTCTTCCCTCTGTTCACTCATCTTCGCATGCCCTGCTATCTCTGAAACCTAGCACGAAATCATGCAAAGTCACTCAAATACAACTAAGAGCTTCATCCTTTCTCCCTTTGTAACAACTCGGCCGGTCATTTTGTGTACATTAGCCTCGTTTCCCCTATTTAATGCTTTACTTATATGTATTTTAGGTTTCGTGACTTGCCGGGGTGGTTGGTTTGGTTTCACAAAAGTTTTGAAATTAATTGGGACACTTAGTCTCAAGGTTGGAAGTTTAAGTTGAAAGAGTTGATCAGAGTTTGACTTTTGTATAGAAGACTCCGGAATGGAGTTTTGATGGTTCCAATAACTTCGGATGGTGATTTTGTACTTAGGAACATGTCCGAATTAAAATTTGGAGGTCCGTAGGTTGGTTTGGTGCTTTTTGGCGAAATTTGTAAAGTTGAAGATTTGGAAGGTTGATAAGTTTGACAGAGAGTTGACTTTGTTAATATCGGGTTTGAATTTTTGTTACAGGAGTGGAAATAGGTCAATTGTGTCATTTGAGACTTGAATGCAAAATTTGAGGTCATTCGGAATTGATTTGATATGGTTCAACATGCATTTTGGAAGTTTAAAGTTCATTAGTTCATTAGGCTTGAATTGAGGTGCGATTCATGATTTTGATATTGTTTTGTGTGATTTGAGGCCTCGTGTAGGTTTTGTTGTGTTTTAGGATTGGTTGGTGTGATTGGACGGGGTCCCGGGGGCCTCAAGTATATTTTGGATGGGTTTTGGACCATTCCTCTGTGTGTTGGATTGTTGTTCCGATGTCTGGTGTTTTCATCTTCGCGATCGCGACACAGTGGTCGCATTCGCGGAGGGCTTCTTGGTTGAAAGGAGAATTGTTATTTGCATTCTTGAGTTGATGAACATTTTGGCGATGCTTTGGAAGGCAGTAGCCTCCGCAATTGTGTGATGGATGACGTGTTCATGTAGAAGGGAGGCCGGATGGGGGCATCAGGACTTAAGCCTTCACGTTCGCCGTAGAATGTATGGGTTCGCGTAGGCATGGTGGAGTTGGTCATCGCGTTTGTGACTAGGATGTTGTGTTCACGAAGGAGGTTTTGGCAACTGGAGGATTTTGTTCTTTGCGACCGCGAAGGCATTTCCACGATCGCAAAGGGTATGTCTGGGCAGACTATTTAACATCTCTAATTCGATGGTTTGGTTATTATATCACATTTTGAGATAGAGAGCTCGGTTTTGGGCGATTTCGTAGGGGATTTTCACGATTTGGATTGTATTTTTTACTCGGATTTGTTTATACATGATTCCATTATTACTTTTACCATTTAATTGGTGAAATTAAGTGAAGAAAATTGTGATTTTAGTAAAAACCTTTCTAACTAAAATTTGATGATTTGAAGGTCGATTTGATGTCAGAATAGGATGAAATCAGTGTAGTTTGGCTCGTATTTGAATGGGTGTTCAGAATTTGTGAGTTTTGTCAGGTTTTGGGGTGCAATCCCAGGGTTGACCTTTTGATTTTGATAAAAATGAAGCTTTATTATTTGGAGTTGTTTCCTACGGTATTATTTGATGATATTAAGTTGTTTGTGACTAGATTCAAGTCGTTCGGATGCCGATTCATGTGGGAAGGGCTTTTTAGAGTATTAAGTCCCGCATTTTGAAGTAAGTAACATATCTAAACTTGGATTTGAGGGTAAATATTCTTGGGGAACCATGTTATATGAGATGTATTTGGGTAACGCACACGCAAGGTGAGGGGCATGTGTGCGTGCACTGAGTATTCATAATCTTAAGTGGCTTTTAGACTATTATGGGATTTGTTTTTCTATCATGCCTCATTATGTCCGTATTTTCTTAACCTGTATGATTATTTGAGTTCTAATTCATGTTAGAAATCATGTCTAGGCTATGTGCTATTTGTTTGAGATATGATAGGGTTATTCTTGTTTTTTTGAGCTATTTGCCTTAATTGTACACATACTCTCAATCATGATGCTATATCCGTGTTGATATCTCTATTTCGGTACCTTCATATTTGATTCGTCATATATGTAACACTATTGAATTGGAGTACTGTGAGATGTGGTTAACTGATTCTTGAGCGGTTGATGACTTAGCTTGGGCTATGCCAGGCCCCACATTGGGCTAACTGGTACTGATTTTTGAGGCGACATGTGCACCAGACCTCACTATTGGGCTATTTGATTTTGATTAGCGTTTGGGCCAGGATCTGCTCCTCAGAAGTCTGACATGCCAGCAGTAAGCGCAGGCACAGTGTTACATATATACGTGCTTTGGCGAGGGGAATTTATGCCAGGCACCTTACAGTAATAAGTGTTGTTGTGTGTGATGGTAAAGGCCTTGGGCCTGGCACCATAAGCGTGCTAAGTGTGGTTATTCTTGGTGGCTTAACTGTGATGATATTGAGTTGACATATATATTTGATATGTAGGCATAGAGAATGAAATATTTTATCCGTGTCGGGCTTTAACTGTTACACTTGGAAAGCATGTCTAAATTCCTTAAATGTGAACGAGCTGAACATGATATTATTGAGTTGTTTGCTTATACTGTTCCTTTATATTCCGAGATGTTATTGGTTATTAATAGTGGTCTCTGACTATTTCTTCTGAGCTCGTTACTACTTTCAGCCCAAGATTATGTTTGTTACTTATTGAGTACATGGAGTCGGTTGTACTCATACTATACTCTGCACTTTGTATGCAGATCCAAGTACTTCCGGACATGGTGATTACTAGTTGTGTTGGTACCTACTTCGGGAGACTGCGAGGTAGCTGCTATGTTGTTCGCAGACCTTGAAGTTCTCTTTCATTTATTTCTGTTATTACTGTTCTATTGTTCAGACAGTGTATTGAGGATTTGGCATTGTATTTTGATATTCAGTAGTGCAGATGTACTCGTTGACAATAGATCATTGGGATGGTTGTAGAAGTATTACTGTTCTTTTGAAGTTATTTCATGATATCTCCGCTGTTGAGTTTATTAAATTCGATTTTATGAATTTACTGTTATTGTGGACTTGTTGGCTCGCATAGCAAGTAGTGTTAGGCGCCTTCGCAGCAGCCGGTGGGAGTGGGGTCACGACACTCTTTCAACCGCTAATCTAGCCGAGCCTATCATAATCATCATGCAATTTTGAATCTCAAGCCCCGATACCCTAGACCAAAATATGAAAGTGCAAAATCTAATCATTTCATCTTTCGCCCATTCAAAATAGTTACATACAGTTGTTGATTCGTGAAAATCTTGGCCGCATCATGATGATTGATGGTCTAGAGGTCAAATGCAGTGATCTTTGGACATTTTCTTTAATCGGTGGTCTGTTTGGCATCAACAGCTAACTCGTTCATCATTTCGAATAGGTAAACTCTCCTTCTAATTTTCCCCTCTATTTTTCTCATCTTTTCCGCCGTCTCTTTCATCAATGCTCATCGTCACCTTCCATTAATTCTTTAAAATTCAAATGGAACCTAAGGATCAATTTGCCACTATAAATAGAGGGCTTTAATGCACTCACCAAACACAAACTACCTTAAAGAAGTCTAGAAAATGCTATCTACTTAAATACTTGGAGAATTTCTCTTATTCCTTTCTTTCTTTTCATTTTCGCTCGAGTTCAACCACTGACAATTTATAGTGAACTTTGGCTCCTAAACGGCTAAGAAAGATTACCTGGTTTGTTGCTCGGAAAAAGGTCAGTAGACTATTGACTCCCCTTTTAATTATTCAGTCGTTTTATGTGCTATCATGTTGTCTCGTTCATTTGATGTATTTTGTTAATCACTTGCCTATTTTTCTTCATGATAATCATTAGTCAAGTATGTGACCTTCTATTGTGTTATGTTGTTTGTGTTATATTTCTCTTAATCAACTAATACTTCCTACTATTAGTTGTGTTTATCCCTGTGTTGTTGTTTAAATCAACATCTTATGATGGTCGTTGAACTCTGTTTCTTATACCTATATTATCATTGTGTATTGCTTAACAATGGTTTTATGTTTGTGTTGTTTTGAGTGATCCTTGTTGGCAGTCATTACCATCTGCTTAAGCTGATTGAATGATGTTCATAAACTTTTATATTGTCCTGTTTAATTAACTGAGAAATCTCGATGCCTACATCATTATGTTGTCCTGATCAAATGATCCTCATGCTTATAGTATGATGTTGCTTTTGTTTAATTGATTGAATGACTCTCGGTCCTGCCTATGTTATCATGTTTATCTGTTGATTTAATTAAGTGGTTCCAGTTAATAGTCCTGTTATGGCACTATGTTGTTCTGCGCAGCTAGGTGAAATGGTATATGTTAGCAGACATTTGTTAATCATGATAATCTGAATACGCCAAACTTTGTCCACCTAGATTGGCATGCTTTTACTTTAGAGTTCAAAAAGTGATCATGTTTGCCTGAATTGCAATCATATGTCTTGTTTTGGCTAGCTATACATAAGTGTTTCTTGTTGTATCATGATTATTTGATGTCTAAAGACACTTTCCAGAAAGTTTTCACTAATGTGATTTGAATAGTGCTGATTCTAATAGCTTAGAAATATAAAAGAATGTTGTCAAATGTGCATTATTATGTTTAGATGTCATGCCTATAGGATTCAAATAGTTAGACTGGAAGTTGAACCTCTTATTCATGTTTAATATCCCAGTTATTCTAACAATTAGTATGACTCCTCAGGCCAATTTTAAGTTAAGGTGCTTGGGCTTGGATTCTTTAATATATAATGAGGCATACAACTATGTGTTTGTTTGTTGTTGAGGAACTTCTTTGAGATTGTTCTCATGTTCTGTCATTTGCTTTAATAATCTAAAGCTATTTTAAGAAACTCTGTTTAATGGGATCCTTATGAAAAACTGCAGTGAATAAGTGCAATGTGTTTGTCTGTGACAACCTGATAGGTCGTTTTGACGATTCCGGTGGTTTGTATGATGTCTTTGGACTTGTACGTATGTTTGGTTTGGGTCGAGGGTGACCCAAGCGCATTTTGGCACATTATATGAAAAATTGTGAAATGAGTTTTAAAGTTGTAGTTCTTGAGTTTTAATGATTGATTCTTGTTATCTGGTGTTATTTTGATGATTTGAGGTAGCGAACAAGTTTTTAGAATTTTATTACACGCATGTGCATGTTCGGTTTGGAGCCCAAGGGGCTCGGGTGAGTTTTGAGTGTGTTACGGATGGGTTTGCAATTGCTAATGCTCAGTAGTTGCTGGTGCAAGTCTACAGATCTCACACTTGCACGGTCTGGCTCGCATTTTCAAGCTTGCTTTTCCGGTCAAATGATCACATTTTCAAAATACAAACCGGGGGCGGGACATCGTATTTGCGAAGGAAACTTCGCATTTGTGGACTAGGTGGGGTCCGCATTTGCGAACTGTATTGGGTCGGATATAATCGAGCGTATAAGGAAGATTGGGCTCAAGCGTTATACAAGACCGGACTACTTCATATCGGGATCAGCATTTTCGGAAGGAAAGCTCGAAGTTGGGCATCGTTGGGTTCGGAGCTGAAGCAATCGAGGTAAGGCAATCGACGCCGGTCAAGGAAGGTGCATTTTATGGCAAAAGGATCAATTTCGTATAATGGGAAGACTGAAGATCTCGTGGGTTCCTGATATCTCGGCGGGAGTCACGGTCCCAACTATCATAGACGTTAAACCATTATTTTAGGGATATTCCATCCCATAATTAAGGGAATTTATCTTGAATCAGGCTTTTACCATATGTAGGACTCTTCTTCTATCTATAAGAGGGGCATTTATCTTCATTGTAACACACGATACCCATCACGGAAATACTCATTATTATTGCTATCTCTTATCAGAATTATTTACTTCTCATTGCATATTGTTTCATTTCAGAAAATCTATTCAACCCTAACGGTTTGATCATCCTTCATTTACTTAAGTCAATTATTATTTACTGCCATATTTTTCATTGTATTGAATTATTTCACATATCCTTAGCACCGCGAATAAATTCAATTGTTACTCGAATTTTAGAGTAAACAGTTTGGCGCCCACCGTGGGGCCAAGGATAATAGTGAATTTTTGATAAAAATTCTCTGTCACACACTATTTTACGCTTGCTCTTTGCAGAACTTTCTGTTTTTCAGATTACAACAAACTCATGTCTCACTCACTTCCCATTAGCAACGAGCTTAACCACCAAGGAAAAAACAACATTATGCCCGGAAACGAGGTCCCGATCGACGCCAACTCTCAAATGGCAGTCGACACCGATCAGACCTCTGACCCATCGAACAGCGTTCGGGGGGAACACCATTCAGGGATTCAACATAATGGAGGAGGTGAAATTATCCTCAAAGTAATATTTGACATGCTACAAGCTCAGCAAGCGGCCATAGCTCAATTACAAAGTCGCAGTCAGATCCCGGACAGAGTCGAAGCCATTTCTTCTTGAAGGATAGCTCCACAAAATGAGCCGATCACAGCACAACCGGACAAAACCGGTTCAGGGGTAAACTCTGGAATCATGAAAATGCTCGAGGAGCTGACTAAACGGGTCGAGACGGGTGAAAAAAGGATCGAGGTTAATGACAAGAAGGTGGAAACGTATAATTCGAGGGTAGACCAGATACCGGGGGCACCCCTGGTGCTGAAAGGTTTGGACTCAAAAAAGTTCATACAAAAACCTTTCCCATCCAGCGCTGCGCCAAAACCGATTCCAAAAAGGTTCCGCATGCCGGAAATCCCAAATACAACGGGACTTCGAATCCAAATGAGCATGTGACGGCGTACACTTGCGCTATAAAAGGGAACGATCTCGAAGACGATGAAATCGAGTCCGTCCTTCTGAAGATATTCGGAGAGACCCTGTCCAAGGGAGCGATGATGTGGTATCACAACTTACCACCGAATTCCATCGACTCCTTTGCCATGCTCGCCGATACCTTTGTCAAAGCCCATTCAGGCGCCATCAAGGTTGAGACAAGAAAATCGGATTTGTTCAAAGTCAGACAACGGGACAGTGAAATGTTAAGAGAGTTCGTATCGTGCTTTCAAATAGAGCGGATGGATCTACCACCAGTCACCGATGATTGGGCCGTACAAGCCTTCACTCAAGGGCTTAATGCCCGAAGTTCAACGGCATCTCAACAACTCAAACAGAGTTTGATTGAATACCCGGTTGTCACTTGGGTAGACATTCACAACCGGTACCAATCGAAGATCAGGGTAGAAGATGATCAGATCGGAGTCCCCTCGGGCTCCTCTTATCCTATTAGAACTTATGATCGACCTCTAAGGGATAACTATCGAGAATCAAGGTCAAACCGATATAAACACCGGCCATACCCAGGTGATCGAAGATTCATCCCGAGAGGACACAAATCCCCGAGACAGGAAAGCAGGAACGATTCCAACTAAAGGAACCGGAGACCGTTGCCGAAAAATAACTTCGAGAGAACCAGTAACCATCGAGAAGCACCTCGATTGTCCGAGTACAACTTTAATGTCGATTCGGCAACTCTTGTATCGGCCATCGGTCGCATTAAAGACACCAAATGGCCAAGGCCGTTGCAAACGGACCTTGCCAAGAGAGATCCCAACCTCATATGTAAATATCATGGCACGCATGAGCACAGAACCAAAGATTGTCGGCAACTGAGAGAAGAAGTAGCTCGGTTGCTCGAAAACGGGCATCTTCGGGAGTTCTTAAGCAATCGAGCCAAAAACCACTATGAAAATAGAAACAGACCAGCAAATCAAGAAGAGCCGCAACACACAATTAACATGATAATCGGGGGAACGGATGCGCCCTAAGTACCGGTGTTGAAACGCACCAAAATATCTATTACCCGAGAAAAACATACTCGGGACTACGCAGCAGAAGGGACTTTGTATTTCAGCAACAAGGATATCGAAGGGCTTACACAACCTCATAACGATGCGCAGGGATATCAATGCTAGTCCACAACACCCGAGTGAAACGTGTACTTATCGACCCTGGGAGCTCGGCCAATATAGTTTGGTCTTGGGTCATTGAACAACTGGGGCTGTCAAACCAGATTATCTCCGAGGCCCGGGTCCTTAACGGCTTTAACATGGCTTCAGAAACAACCAAGGGTGAAATAAAACTAATGGTGAATATCGGTGGAACTATCAAGGTGACAAAAATTTGCGTGATCGAAGGCGATATGAGATAGCCTTGCTCGGGAGGCCTTGGATACACGACATCAAAGTCGTACCTTCAACATTACATCAAATGTTGAAATTTTGTTGAAATTTCCATCGGCTGAGGGGGTCGTCACCGTTTATGGAGAACAACATGCTGCAAGGGAAATGTTTGCAGTGGAAGAGGCAGCGTCAAAACCTACCGTTCCTCCCCAAAAGGCTAAATAGCAATTAGAGAGGCCACCTTCAACAAACGGGGGTGAACAGGATCAGCTTGACGTCGATAGTTACGGGATACCCCGATCATTTATTGCTCCGGATGAGTCCGACGCAACCAAATCGACAGTTGAAGAGCTCGAACAAATCTCAATCCGCAGCGACGCACCCGATCGAAAGGTATACCTGGGCTCGGGCTTGAACTCCGAGCTCAGGGCCAAATTAATTACTTTCCTTTCAGCTAATGAAAATTCCTTTGCTTGGTCCCATTTAGACATGACAGGCGTGCCGTCGAAAATTGCAACGCACAAGCTGAGCGTTGATCCGAAGTTCCGGCCAATCAAACAATAAAGGAGACCTCAGTTCGAAGCTAAACAGGCCTTCATCAAGGACGAGGTAAACAAACTCTTAAACATAGGGTCCATTCGGGAGGTTAAGTACCCAGAATGGTTAGCTAATGTAGTTGTAGTCCCTAAGAAGGGAAACAAACTTAGGATGTGTATAGACTATAAGGACCTAAATAAAGCATGCCCCAAAGACTCCTTCCCCTTGCCCAACATCGATCGCATGATCAATGCTACCGCTGGCCACGAGACTCTTAGTTTTCTCGATGCCTACTCTGGGTATAACCAGATACAAATAGATAAGGATGGCCAAGAAAAAACATCCTTCATCACTAAGTATGGCACCTATTGCTATAATGTGATGCCTTTCGGGCTTAAAAATGCAAGGGCAACATACCAACGCCTAGTAAATAAAATGTTTGAAAAACAACTAGGTAAAACAATGGAAGCTTATATCGATGACATGTTGGTCAAGTCCCTGCGAGCAGAGGACCATTTAAGTCATTTGCAGGAAACATTTAACATTCTGAAGAGATACAACATGAAGTTGAATCCGGAGAAATGTGCATTCGGAGTAGGCTCAGGGAAGTTCCTTGGCTTTATGGTCTCAAACCGAGGTATAGAAATCAACCCCGATAAAATTAAGGCCATCGAGGACATAACGGTCATCGACAGAGTCAAGGCCGTGCAGAAATTGACAGGCCGGATAGCAGCATTGGGCCGATTCATATCGA
>MCJB01050668.1:0-32785 GCA_002018475.1 Nicotiana obtusifolia | reverse complement strand
TTTTTTTTTTTTTTTTTGTGTGTGTGTCACTTATTACAACATTACATACACTATTTTAATACATCAATTACATTCCTCTAGCTAATCTAAAAAATTAAAACAAGAAGTTAACTAAAACAACATTAAAAATTGGGTTGCCTCCCAACAAGCGCCTGATTTAACGTCGCGGCACGACTCAACTTTTCGCCTTATTCATTGGTAAGCACGATCTTGGTTTTATCCCTATTGATCAGACCTCCCCGATAGTGCTTAACTCTTTGCCCGTTCACCAAAAACTTTCTTTCACTATTCAGAGCTCGCAGTTCAACTGCACCATACGGCGTAACTCGCACCACTTCGAAAGGACCTGACCACCTCGACTTTAGCTTTCCGGGAAACAGCCTTAATCTCGAATTGAATAATAGCGCTTGCTGGCCCGGTTCAAAATGGCGCGGTTTTATATGCTTGTCATGCCATCGCTTTGCCTTTTCTTTATATAATTTGGCATTCTCGTAGGAGTGTAGCCGGAACTCATCTAGTTCATTTAATTGCATGAGTCGCTTTTCGCCCGTAGCTTCAAGGTCCATATTCAATCTCTTTATCGCCCAGTAGGCTTTATGTTCCAGCTCCACCGGTAAGTGGCAAGCCTTTCCATAGACTAATTTGTAAGGCGATGTTCCAATTGGAGTTTTGAAAGCTGTTCTGTATGCCCAAAGAGCGTATCTAACTTTGAAGCCCAATCCTTTCTATTCACGCTCACTGTCTTCTCCAAGATTTGTTTGATCTCTCTATTGGATACCTCCGCTTGGCCGCTTGTCTGGGGGTGGTATGCTGTGGCAACTTTGTGACGCACCCCATATTTTGCTAGAAGATTATTGAGAAGCCGATTGCAAAAATGTGTTCCTTCATCGCCGATTAATGCCCGTGGAGTGCCGAATCTGAAGAATATGTTCTTCTTGACGAATGCAGCGACTACCATGGCATCATTTGTAGGCAAGGCAATTGCCTCTACCCATTTTGACACATAATCAACGGCAAGCAGAATATATTTGTTCCCTCTGGAAGGTGGGAACGGTCCCATGAAGTCTATCCCCCAAACATCAAAAAGTTCAACTTCGAGAATGTTGTTGAGGGGCATCTCTTGCTTCCTTGTGACGGTGCCTGTTCTCTGACATTGATCGCACCTTTTTACAAATGCATGTGTGTCCTTGAACAAAGTTGGCCAAAATAGACCAGATTGTAACACTTTAGCTGATGTTCGTTCGCCTTCGTGATGGCCTCCATAAGGTGAGGCGTGACAATCATGCAATACAGACTCAACTTCTTCGTCCGGAATACATCTTCGCATCACTTGATCAGCACACTGTTTGAACAAGTAAGGTTCGTCCCAGTAATAGAAATTGACATCGTGCAAGAACCTTTTCCTGGCTTCAGTTTTGAAATCTGGAGGAAGCACTCCGCTCACGAAGTAGTTCACATAATCCGCATACCAAGGGGGAGAGTCATGACTGATTGCAAAGAGGTGTTCATCTGGAAATATTTCTTTTATTTGTCCATCTTCTTCCATGTGATTATGATTTTCTAACTGGGATAGATGGTCCGCTACCTGATTTTCAGTTTCCTTCCGGTCTCTGGTTTCCACATCGAATTCCTGCAACAACAATACCCAGCACATTAATCGAGCTTTAGACTCTTTTTTAGTAAATAGATACCTGATTGCTCCATGGTCGGTGTGGACTATGACTTTCGTTCCCACCAGATAGGCTCGAAATTTCTCAAATGCCCAAACTACTGCTAGCAACTCTTTTTCGCTGGTAGTGTAGTTTTGTTGTGCCGGATCAAGAGTTTTGCTTGCGTAGTAGATTGAGTGGAACACCTTGTCTTTCCGTTGGCCCAGCACTGCTCCAATGGCCAAGTCACTAGCATCACACATAAGTTCAAAGGGGATTGACCAATCCGGTGCTACGATGATAGGTGCAGTTATCAGCTTCTCCTTAAGTGCTTCGAACGCCTTGAGGCAGGAATTATCGAAATTGAATGATACTTATTTTTCAAGCAACCTGCACAAAGGAGTAGCAATCTTAGAAAAATCTTTAATAAAGCGTCTATAAAAACCTGCATGTCCCAAGAAGCTCCGGACACCCTTGACGGAAATTGGAGGAGGTAATTTCTCAACGGCCTCCACTTTCACTTTATCTACTTAGATGCCGGTTCTGGAGATCTTATGACCCAATACAATTCCTTCTTGCACCATAAAGTGGCACTTTTCCCAATTAAGTACCAAATTCATTTCTTCGCACCATGCTAGCACTTTGCCGAGGTTCCGTAAGCGATCATCATATGAAGACCCAAAAACAGAGAAGTCGTCCATGAACACTTCCACAAATTTTTCCACCATATCGGTGAAAATAGCCATCATGCATCTTTGGAATGTTGCGGGTGCGTTGCATAGGCCTAGTGGCATTCGCTTGAAGGCAAAGGTTCCATAAGGGCAAGTGAAGGTAGTCTTCTCTTGATCTTCGGGGCATATGACAATTTGATTGTACCCCGAGTAGCCATCCAGAAAACAATAATATTCATGCCCTGCTAGTCTGTCAAGCATTTGATCAATGAATGGAAGTGGGAAGTGGTCTTTTCGGGTGGCTTTGTTGAGTTTCCGATAGTCAATACATACCCTCCATCCTGTGATAGTGCGAGTGGGAATCAATTCGTTCTTCTCATTCTCTACAACGGTCATTCCCCCCTTCTTAGGTACACACTGCACTGGGCTGACCCAATTGCTGTCAGAAATTGGAAAGATAATACCCGCGTCAAGCAATTTTATTACCTCTTTCTTCACCACTTCTTTCATGATTGGATTCAGTCTCCGCTGCTGTTCTACACTGGGGCGGTGTCCCTCTTCTAGAAATATTTTATGCATGCAAAACGATGGACTGATTCCCTTGATATCTGCGATGGTCCACCCAATTGCCTTTCTGTATTCTCGAAGGACCCGTAGTAATTTTTCCTCTTGCGTGCTAGTCAGACTTGATGATATGATCACTGGCGATGTCTCAGACTTACCCAAATATGCATAGCGTAGATGCGCTGGAAGTGGCTTGAGTTCAAGCCTTGGTGCTTCCTCAATAGATGGCCTGGGAAGGGTCAAAGTAACGGGCCTCTCCAATTCTTCGAATTTCCTGAACCCCTGAATATAGTTGCAAGATAGGTCCAGTAACTGCTCGGTTTCCCTCATTATCTCATCTTCATTAACTTCCATATCCCCAATCAATATACGTTCAACAGGATCGGTTGGGCTCAGGTACGGCACTAAGGATGTAGAGACATTCTCCACCACTGAAATCATGGATAACTCTTCGTAATGTGTTGGCAGTCGGAGTGCTTTATAGACATTAAACACTTCTTCTTGGTCCCCCACCCGCATAGTCATTTTTCCTTCACAGAGATCTATGATGGCGCGGCGGTAGCTAAGAATGGACGCCCCAAAATAAATGGGACGTCCTGATCTGGCTCGTAATCCAAAATGATGAAATCTGCAGGAAATATAAACGAGGCAACTTGGACTAGGATGTCTTCAATCACATCCTCCGGATGGGCCAAAGAGCGGTCTGCCAACTGTAATATAACCGTGGTCGGGCGTGGATCACCCAACCCCAACTGGCGGAACACTGAAAGTGGCATCAAATTTATGCTTGCTCCGAGGTCGCATAATGCTCTTCCCACAGCATGTTTCCCAATTGAAATCTGAATAGTGAAGCTGCCCGGATCCTTTAATTTTTGTGGTAGCTTCCCTTGAATTCTCGAACTTCACTCTTCAGTAAGTGCCACTATTTCAAATTCGGTCAATCTTCTTTTATTGGCCACAATATCCTTGATATACTTTGCGTACTTAGGCACCTCTTGCAAAATATCCACCAATGGAATGTTGATTTGTACCTGTTTTAGAATCTCAAGGAACTTTTTATAGGCCTCATTGTCTCTCAACTTCTGTAACCTTTGTGGAAAGGGAGGTGGTGGCCTTGCAACCAATTGTGGGGGTTGCTTAGCTCCTGCCTCTTCAACTGATTTCTCAACTTCTTTGGCCTTCTCTACTGTTACCTCAATGGTGATTGGTTTTTCATTGAAGGTCACCTGCTTCTTCTTTTTTGATTCGACCTCTTCTAACTGTCTCCCGTTCCTCAATGATACTGCATTCAGTGTTGCCCGTGGGTTAGCTTCAGTGTCGCTGGGTAGTGCTCCAGCTGGTCGCGTATTTTGAGCCCCGACCAGCTGTCCCAACTGGCGCTCCAGATTCCTCACTGTTGTAGTGAGGGTTTGATATTCAGATCTGAATTGCTTGTTGTCCTGCACCAGCTTCTTTAACAACTCATTCGTATTATCATCTGATTGTGGAGGTTGCCTCTGTGGTTGGTTATAGTTCCCCTGTGGTCTGCCTGTATTCTGCTGCTGCTGATTGCCACCCCATGAAAAGTTGGAATGATTCCTCCAGTTTGGATTGTAGGAATTCCCATATTGTGTATTCTGATTTACTGGTCCCCTGTTTTGTTGTCCCACATAATATATGGATTCTGTATTGGTGGGACACATATCGCTTGTGTGGTTGTTACCACACATCTCACAGCATAATGATATTTGTTGGACCTGTTGTCTTGGTTGAACCTGCTGCATTGTCATTCGGTTCATCTGATTGGCCAGTTTAGCCATTTCTGCTCTCATAGCTGTAAGGTCATCCAATTCTATCAACCCAGCTCTCTTCTGTTTAATGGCTCTACGCGAGTCACCATCACCTTGCCAATTATGATCATTGGCCGTGAAATTGTTCGATAGAAGTTGGATTTCACTGTATGGCTTGGCCATGCAACTGCCCCCGCACGCTGAGTCAAGGTTCATTTTCGAAGCTTCATCTAGACCATCAACGAACGTGTGTCCCAGTACCTCATCTGTCTGGCAATGGTGTGGACAGTCCCTAAGCAGCTTCTTATACCTCTCCCATGCCTGTCGAAGGGTTTCTCCCTCTCGTTGTTCAAAACCCAAAATTTGGCTTCTCAGTGACTTGGTTTTCTTGGTTGGAAAGAATTTGATCAGAAATTTTCTGGCCAGGTCGTCCCATGTGTAGATACTGTTGGCAGGTTCTTTTTGCAACCACTCTTTTGCTTCCCCCAGTAGAGAAAAGGGAAACAACGTCAACCTCACATAATCTTTAACACATTTGGATAATTGTAAGTGTCCTTGATTTCCAAAAAGTTCTGAATGTGTCTCTATGGGTCTTCTTGCGACAGTCCCACATACTGCCCTGTAGACTGGATTAGCTGCACCATGTATTGCTTCAACTCAAAGTGCCCTGTGATTTCAGGCTTGACAATCGCCTGAGTCATATTGGCAAGATTTGGTCTTGCAGCTTCAATTACTGCTCTCTCTGCGTTCCCTGCCATCTCAATTGGCTGTAGTTGAACAACAATGTCCAACTCTTGGTTAATTCTGGTCCTGGCTTCTACTTCCCTCCTTACTCTGTGTAATGTTCGTTCAATTTCTGGATCAAAGGGAAGAAGGTTGTTTGCACTTTTACTTCTCCGCATTCAATAGAAGAGCCTGTGTCAATGCAAACAACGTAAGCCGATTAGTGAAACTTGAACAAATAACAATTATAAGCTGAAGTTGGTAAAGTAGCAAATTTTTAAGTCCCCGGCAACGGCGCCAAAAACTTGTTGCTCCCTAACGCACACGCAAGTATACGCGGTCGACAAGTAATATAGGATTATGAGTCCAGGTTGTCGTACCCATAGGGACTTAATTTAACTACTTCTTAACGAACTAATACAGTTATTTAAACAAGCAAGAATCGATTTTTAATAGATGGGTCGTTCTAAATTATAATTCTAATTTATATCTAAGAATCGCAAGGAACAAAGTACGTGTTTTGTAATCAATAAAACAAATATTCCAGGGTTGTGACTATTTTTCCAATCCTATTGTGTTCTAATTGACTTTCCGTTCATATAATACATGTATGGTTGCTAATTAATCGATAAACATACTCATAGCCTTCTTCCGAAGTACTATTCGCCTATTCTTAACAAGATTAACACCTATATTCCTATGGAATTAATCTAGCAAGAATGCAATAAGAACACGATATTTAATTAAACATGGTGATTAAGTATATTCCTATCCTAACCACGAATCCGCCCCCTTAAAAAGGATTAAGAACATGCTTTCTTCAATTCTTTTCTAATCTAAGCGTAGTTTTCCCAAACATAGCATAGATAATTGATAGAACTTAATTGATGGGCAAAACAATTAAGCAATTAGGCGTAGAATTGAAGAAACAACCATATGAACATGAATTATCAAAACGAAATCGTCAAGTTCGAAACACAATATTCATGGCTAATCACAACCCAAGAACAAGGGGTGATTAGCCACTCATGTTCAACAAAATCAAAAGAGAGAGTATTGAAAAACTAATAAAAATACTAGACAGAGTTGATGAACTGAAGATCGATTGCGTTGTTTGATGTTCCGTAGCATTCTTAGACTTCAAAATCACGTTCTCCCCCTCCAAGATGGGTTTAGGGGTGTTTATATAGGAGTTGGGAAGGTTTGGGGTCGAATTAGGGGTCTCCTAGACGGATTAGGACAACTTCCCGCAATCGGCGCCCTGGCTGGCGCCAGACGCCCCCCAGGGCGCTGCAACCAGTGGACTTCTTCTGCTGTTCTGCCTCCAGCGCCACAGGTGGCGCCAGGCGCTGCCTGTGGCGCCCAATCCCTCTTGGTCCGTTTTCGTCTCATTTTGGCTCGTTTCTTGCCAATTCCGCCCCCAATTGCTCTCGACTCATTCCTACACATAAAAACACATTACATTAACATGAATCGAAGCAATTAACATTCCAATTTCATAAAACAAGAGCCAAATATGAGATGATTTACATTGAATTTTATATCTTTTATGCCAAACATCAAACGTCTACCACCACAGTCCAAACCAGGATTTGGTATTAAAATCAGTTCCCCATCCAACCTATCTATGTCCTGTATAAAGGAGATCAAATAGCTATTGAATCAAGAAGTCATTAGCAACTTACACTTAGCTCTTATATATTTCTAGTGCCACAAATTCTAAGTTAAAAATCGTATTTTTTAAGCACACATTAGCATATCATCTCGACATGAAAAGAAGAGCAACTTATTATCGAGCAGATCTTGTTCATATTGGGGTGGAGGGGTTTGGAATGGTGGACGAGGAATATGGGGACAACACTAACACGCCGAGGCAGCAACAATTGCCTCACGGCCAAGAACGTCGTCAGTTCATTGAACTGACGGCAACAGCTTCATCAGTGGCGTCGACAAGAACGTGTTAGAAGCAATATCCAATTAGTTGGTGGAAATACGTGATTCCTTTGAAAAAGGTAGGGATGTTATGGATTGTGATCAGGCTGCCGAAGTGTATGGAGGACTGGTTGTCAAGAAAGTCACACTTTTTAGGAATGGTTACTAGAGGGTAATTTTCGTTGTGTTTCTTGCTATCTATAGTGCAACATTAGTTCAAAAAGATATTACTGTTGACAACTACACTTCTCACGATCTTCTACTGTTCTGAAGATCATGTTAGTTTAGTTGATTAGCTGTCTTAACTTTCACCTTATTGCTCGGATTCTATCCCACCTTGTATTTCCTCCGTCATTTTCCCTTTATCTCCCTCTGTATGTTAAGAAAATCTGAAAAAGTATTCCTTCCGTCTCAAAAAGATTGTCTTAATTTGACTTGGCACAAAATTTAATAAAGAAGAGAATACTTTTTACATAAATACTTTTGAAATATGTGGTCTTAAATAAGCTATAGTATTTGTGTGCCTGTAAAACTTTTGAAACTTGTAGTCTGAAACCTACCATAGCATTTGTGTGGCTATAAATACTTTTTATTAAAAAAATATTAAAATGTGTCAATTTTTTTGAAACAAACTAATAAGGAAATAATGTCAATCTTAATTATACAGAGTGAGTAGTACTATTGACTAGCTTTTAATAAACCTTACAATATCGCTCATATTTTTGTTCTTTTATTTTAGCTATTTAATTTCTTGGTGTTAAACTGGCCAGCTAGATTACAAACATGTCCCCTATACCCACATTCTTGCAATTATTTCTTCTTTAAAAGAATCTCGTTCGGAAGTGAAGGTTTGGATACGACCACGTGCATGTTAAAAGTTGAAGAGTATTCTTAGGACTTGGGAGACACGAAACTAGCCTCCCATAACCCTCGCACTCTCAAAAGCAACTAAATATTTGTAGGAATTCTGAGAAATGAGCATGCATGCTTGTCATCGACAGGAAATTTTAAAAAAAAAAAAAAAAAAAAGGAATGGAGGTAGAAAGATTGCACCTCTGCATTTTTTTTCAAATAAAGTGTGAGGAGAAAGGGAGAAAATTAAGCAGTTAATTATAAGTACTCAATCCAGTTAGTTTTACATGTCCACTATAATAAAAATATTTTTTTTTTCTTGTCCAATTTAATAAATCAAGAGAAAATCAAATTTCTTTTCCAGTTTTACCCTTCATTAACTACTTATTCTGTAAATTATTTTTCAAGACTTCTTAAAATACTGGCATTATTATGGTTATTACAGTAATATGTATTTCATTTATTATTTTTCAAGGGGCGTGTAAAGTTCATTGTAGGCAAATAAAAGTGAAATGAGGGGAAGAAAAGGGCAGCCCGATGCACTAAGCTTCTGCTATGCGCGAGGTCCAGGGAAGAGCCAGACCACAAGGTCTAGTGCACGCAGCCTTACTTTGTATTTCTGCAAGAGACTGTTTTCACGGTTCGAACCCGCGACCTCCTTGGTCACATGTGAAAGGAGGGAGTAATGCACTATTTTTAGGCACAAAGGGAAAAAGAACAAGCAGTCGTAAATTCAGGGTAGGTAATTTAATGAATTTAGAAAATATATGAAATGACGATATCTGAACTAATGTCACAACTAAATTAAAGGAGCCAAGCAAAGAAGCAACAACGTCCTCAAAGTGAGACCAACTAAGAGCATTTATCGGAGGAATTTTCCTTATTTGCTAATAAAATGGCAAGGAAGAAGAATCCATGCAAAGAGAGAGCTCTTACCCTTTGAGGTCAATCCCCTCCAATAAATTCTGGGTAGGAGCTAAAATTGCTTTAAATTTGTTGATATCTAAAACTCTCTTTTAGCCCAAGGTAATAAAAAAAAGGTTAATTGAGGGGCTTGCAAAAATGGCCATGACTACGGTTGGTTTGGTCCTCATTCTTGTGTTGTATTCAGCTTTGGTTATTACGTGCAATGCAGCTGTAGTTGGTGGCCTTCTTCCTCAACCTGCAGGTGGCAATAATATTGCTGATCAGACCATTTTTAACGTCCTGAATTTTGGTGCCAAACCTAACTCAGAACTCATAAGCACACAGGTAATGAACCTCCTTTCGCTTTGTTCCAATATTTAAAGAAAATGTATTACCAACCTAGGGAAATCTAAAAGAAATTTTCGCTTGTAAATATTTTAAAAGAAAATCTAGAACGAAATGCATGAAACTATACAATTCAATATATCATTTATCCTATTGCCTTCCAATGATTTTCCCTATCTTTCAATTAACATTGGCTAGGGGCCTTGCATTCTAATATGGATTGGGTGACGAACTCTTTGATGTACTATATCATATAATTTTTTTTGGTAGTATATAATTACTGACCAATGTTTTAAATATATATTTTTTTTAATCATATTGACATGAAAAAAAATGCAACTTATAGTACTTTTCATATAGTTTGAACATCTAAAGTTTAATTTTTAAATATTGAGTTGAACTAATCTAGTTTAGCTTCAAAGTTTAGTTAAATTGACTCTCAATAAGTGAAAGGTATCATCTAATTTGAAACGGATGGAGTATACCATATGTGATGTAGCAAAAAATTGTTTTAGCTATGTAGAAATGATTTAATGTTCCGTTTATTAAATATTTTCCGGTTAAAGATATAGCAAGTGCACGCATATTTCCCTCCTACTCCTAAACTCAAAATTGGCTGGAAATGCCCATTTTGAATTCGCTCCCGCTGATCTTGACTTTACAAATTGTCAGCTTCTATCTTTTCATAGGAAAATTGGCATCTGCTTTATCTTTATGTTGCATGATTTTTAAACAAAAACTAGTTAAAATCTAACATATATCCAAGTCTATGGAACATATATAGATTAATAAAAAATTTCTTGAATTGAAACAGTGTGGTTTACGAGTAATGAAACTAATTAATGTTTGTGTGAAATAAATCAGGCATTTATGAGGGCATGGCGAGCAGCATGTGATTTCAATGGGAGAGCAAGACTTTTTGTCCCACCTGGAGTGTATAATCTAGCAGAGACCATATTTTCAGGACCATGCAAAGGAACACATCCTATAATTGTTCAAATTGCAGGAACCTTAAAAGCTGTGGCTGATGTTTCTGAATATTCAAATTTTGCTTGGATCTCTTTTGATTCAATTAATGGCGTTATCATTACTGGTGGAGGCACTTTAGATGCTCAAGGCCAAGCTCTTTGGCAGTTTAATGACTGTAAAACCAACCCTAATTGTGTTCACCTCCCTGCTGTAAGTTCCTCATACTCATTTGTTCCCTGCCATGTTCTTCTTTTGCACGTCTGCTGAGAAAATATTATTCAAAAGAATAATTAATTTGACTAGAATCTCTTATTTATTCTTTCATCTGTATTTACTACTGTTCTTGCTTTCACTATATTAACCTCTCTCCACAGTTATTAGATTAAGGATGAAGGTTGAAAAATTAATTTATTCTTTCTTGATTTTCTAAAATGATAAAAACTATGAAATAACTATTTTTAATAACAATCACAACTAAATGGGAACAGAAAGAATATCGTTCTATCCTTCCTTTTTAGAATTATTTCTCTTTTGGGATGAATGGACCCGTGAATAAAGAGGCAGGAAAAGGTACCAAAAGGAGGACGTTACGGTTTCAGAATATAATATTTATTGAAATTTAGTGGATATTACTACATCTTTATTTTTGTATAAAAATATTAGATTTCGTTGAAATCTATATATATATATTTTGCTCCATCCACCTTTGCACTTAAGTGTTGTAGGGTGAAACTACAAACGCTAGATTGCAACTCCAATCTAATAATCTCTTTATTATTTCTATTTGATTTTCCGTTTCCTTTATATTTTATCATGACTATTAAAACTTTTTGCGCCTGTTTCTTTTTTCTTTTGTAGACATTATTTTTCAATGGTGTAGAGAACGGAAAAGTGATGAGGCTGAATTTGATAAATAGCATGGGATTTCATATACATATTACTAATAGCTATTTAGTAAGGTTCCATGCCCTTACCATTGATGCTCCAGAAAACAGCCCAAATACTGATGGCGTACACATAAGCAAATCTAACACTATAAAACTCTCCAGAAGTGTCATTAGAACAGGGGATGATTGTGTCTCATTTGGACAAGGAGCAAATAATGTGACCGTTAACAAAGTCACCTGTGGCCCTGGCCATGGCATTAGGTACACATATATTCCAAAAATTAAGTAATTACGTTCTTTCTTCGTATCCCACTTACACTTCACATAACTCGAACATTTAATTACTCTACGTTCACTCTTATTATGTATAATCTCATATACTTTTATGTGTCTATGCTGAATAAAAACACAGTGTAGGTAGTATTGGTAAGTTGCCTGGCGAACTGGAAATTAGAGGACTCATCGTGAAAAATTGCACGTTGAGGGGCACAACAAATGGTATCAGAATCAAAACTTTTGCAGGAGCGAATCCAAACAGAGCAAGAGGGATGATGTTCAGCGATATTGTCATGGAAAACGTTAAAAATCCAATCATCATAGACCAGAGTTATGGTCACAAAGCCACCGAGGTTCGTCTTAATTTCATAGTATGTTTTTCTTTTTAATTATTAGCAACATTTGAGTTTTGATCGATGATTCTGATTTTAAATGTTGCAGCCATCACAAGTAAGAATAAGTGATGTAATTTACCAGAATATAAGGGGAACAACAATAAGTGAAGTAGCAGTGCAACTAATGTGCAGTGCACGACTCCCTTGCCTAAATGTTCGACTTACCGACATAAATTTGAAGCATATAACAAATACGCCAATTACTTCTCAATGCCAAAATGCAAATGTTGGCTATACAGGCGTCCAGCTCCCACCTCCTTGCCATGCACTCTCTTCATAGTATTTCTCTCTTTTGGAGTAAAAAAAACAAAGGAGAAAATGCAGATGTCTAATCTTAATCCGACTGTCCCAAGGAAAGAACTTGGGAAAATGTGGGCAATGAGAAAAGGAAAAAGAAATGGTGTCATAGCTAAATAAGATAATGCCTCGCACCACCAAGACTTATAGTTTAATGGTATCAGTAGAAGTTGTGAAATAGATGTGAGTTTAATTTTCACTGTTCTTTTCCCTCTTCCCCTTATGATAGAATTAAATCTTCTACACTATAGATGTAGGTTTAATTCTCGTTGTTTTCCTCCCTCTTCCCCTTCCCTATCCCCAAATGTAATAGAATTAAATAAAATAAAAAAATTAAATAAAAAACCCTCACATCTTCCATGTACCCTCCTCACAAAAAAAAAATAGAATTTTTTTTATGATTTTCTTTTTTAAGTTTGTGACGTATTTTAGTAGTAGGAATAGGCTTTATCTGACCTTAATTAATTTGTGCTAACGAAGATTTGCATTAGTAGTTTTTAATTCTTAATTTGTTTCTTAGCGTGATATGTCACTATGACATGAATAAAAAGAATTAATAGGGTCAAAACCAAATTAAATATAGGGTGTCGAATTTACAAAATATCATATACTGGTATAAATATCAGACTTTCCATTGGAATAACTATTTATGCTAGTAAAACTTAGCTTTTTTTCACAAGAGAAAATCAACTTCGCACAAAATCCTCAAATGATTCAAAGCTTGTTTATAGAGTGAATTTATATGTTAAAGGAACAAAATTATATTGCACGATGATAAGGAATAGAGTATAATTCACTGCGTATATAGAAAAGTAAGTGAAAATTTGTTACATTCGGACAATGTAAATTACAACGGATTCACTCTCTTATCTGAGCTTTTCTTCACTCAACAATTCTTTGGCTCGGAAATATATCATTTTTAGACCAAATATAAGCAAGTAAAAGATAATATCTTGTAATTATAATTCAACGCTAGCAACTAACTATTAAATATTTCCTAATTAGAACTCCTAGTTTCCCTAGGCTAGACTATGTATATTTGTCTACTAGCACATTGTTTTCAATATATCAATCTGTTTTGGATAATTTACCTTCTAAATTGTAGTCCTTTTGCTCCCCACATGGGTTCTTAATTACACAGGAACCACAAAAATTCTGGGATCATTTTAATTATATGGGAGAATTATATTTCTCTCTTCTCTTCATCTTTATGAGTTCAGTTTAATACACTGCAGCTTTGACAAAAATTATAAAAATCCCACATTAGATAATTTTCTTATTCAATAGTCTTAGAAAGGAAAAGAAAGTTTATGAAAAATTGCTACCTTAAATTTGAAACTCCCTAGAGCAGTTATAAGTAAAGTGATAAACATCATAGCAATTAGCAAGAGACATATTCATCCTACTTCTTGGATCTTTTAGAGGTGGATGTAGCAGTTAAGTTGCATGTTCAGTCTAAAAGTTCAAACCTACAGTGTACGGGTAAAATCGGGGATAAAATTACCCCTGACTTCGCGTTGAGAAGCAAGGAACAACGTTATTCGTTACTAGCTCGAGTAAGGTCGAGAGCGCCCACAGATCGAAACCTACACCTCGACAAACCTTGAAGTAGGGGCCATTTGTAGACACTGAAATTTTAACAGATCAAGATAAATCCTAAACAAGATGACTTTTAAAATATTAGAAGTCTATTAGGGTTACTTGGTGGCTACTCCACCCAAACCCTAATTCATGTCTATAAATAAGGCTACATATGTCCTTAAAATACGATCTTAGCAATTCTATAAACTCTCGAAATATGCATAAAGAGTAAAACTCTTGGAATATTCATTAAGAAATCAAAGACATGTCAAATATGGCTTGCTCAAACTTCTAGCAACATTCAAGATCCAAACTGAGTGCCACTATATGCTTCTTAATCATCAAAACATCAAGGAGATGCGTATCATTCTACGTTCGAGAAATACGCCGCTAAGGCCCTCGAATTATGGATAACAAATCGAAGGGAAGAATCAAGGGATAAACATAGTTGTAACCCGCAATGCTTATCAATAAAAAAAATTTCTTTATAGTTGTTTGTGATTGCAGTTTTATTTTTCTGCATAAATTTATTGTAAACAAATTGGCACGCCCAGTGGGACCAGTTCTGCCCTTCATCACTTCCTCCTGCAAATCGAAAACTACAAGTTTCAAGATTATCTGTTGATGGTGGGGTACTTCAAGTCTCGTCTTCAAGTTTCAGCAAGCCTACACCTCGACAAACCTTGAAGTATGGGGCATTTGTAGACACTAAAATTTTAACAGATCAAGATAAATCCTAAATTCAAGACTATTGAAATATTAGGAGTCTGTTAGGGTTACTTGGTGGCTACTCCACCCAAACCCTAATTCATGCCTATAAATAAGGCTACATATGTCCTTCAAAGACAATCTCAGCAATTCATAAACTCTCGGAATATGCACTAAATAATCAAATATATGATCTCCGAAATTTCATTAAACTCTTGGAATATTCATTAAGAGACCAAAGACATGTCAAATATGTCTTGCTCAAATTTCTAGCAATATTTAAGATCCAAACGGAATGTTACATGCTTCTGTTCATCAAAATATTAATGAGGTGCATATCATTCTACGTTCGAGAAAAACGACGCTAAGGCCCTCGAATTATGGATAACAAATCGAAGAGAGGAATCAAGGGATAAACAGAGTTGTAACCTGCAATATTTTTCATTAAAATCTTTTTTTTTATAGTTGTTTGTGATTGCAGTTTTATTTTTCTGCGTAAATTTATTGCAAACAGTATGTTACTATAACATGAATGAAAATATACAACATATTATATAGTGATATAAATATTAAACTACCCATCGGAAGGTAACCAAGAACTAACTATTTATGCTAGTAAAACTTAGCTTTTCTCACAAGAAATTTTTTTCTTCGCATAAAGTCCTCAAATGATTCAAATCTTGTTTATAGAGTGAATTTATATGTTAAAGGAACAAATTTTTGTTGCACGTTGATAAGGAATAGAGTAAAATTCACTTCTTATACAGAGAAGTAAGTGAAATTTAATAGTCACTGATTTTAAAATACATCTCAGTAGGACAATATAAACTACAACGGATTCACTGTCTTATCTAAGCTTTTCTTCACTCATTAATTCTTTGGCTTGGAAATATATCATTTTTAGACCAAATATAAGCAAGTAAAAGATATTATCTTGTACTATTAATAAATTAATAATTCAACGGTAGCAACTAACTATTAAGGATTTCCCAATTAGAACTCCTAGTTTCCCTAGGCTAGACTTATATATTTGTCTACTAGCACATTATTTTCAATATGTCAATCTGTTTTGGATAATTTACGTTCTAAATGGTAGTCCTTTTGTTCCCTGCATCGCTTCCTAATTACAAGCATCGCTTGCTAATTACACAGGAACCACAAAGATTCATAGATCAGTTTAATTATATGGGAGAATTATATCTCTTTTTTCTTCTCATCTTTATGAGTTTAGTTTAATATACACCTCAGTTTTGAAAAAAAAAATGCCAGGTTTCTTGAATGGGTGTGAATGGGAAATGGAAGAGGCACCTCTTGGATTGTACCTCTTCATCTCACCATTTCATTATGTATAAAGTTAGAGGCTTGGCCTCATTTTTCAGACTTGAAAAATCTGAAAACTTCTCTCCTCTTTTCTACATTGTTGCATTATTTTCCAAATAAATATAAGCGTCAAGTGTGATTTTCTCTATTTGTGGGGTTTGCTGAAGTTCTGTGATTTGTAGTGCTGCTATAACAAAATAGTTATTCCGTTCTATCCTGGGAGGAATTAATCCATAACCTTGGGCAACAATGAGGGGATTAAATTCCTTAAGGACACACAAGTAACTTGTAGGCTCGGAATTATTTTATATTTTGTTTATTGAACTAACTTTCTTTTTTCCTCTGATTTTCTGATTTCGAACACAAGATTACTAACAATCTTAAGGAATTTAAGTTTTTTCCCTGTGTTCGTAGTTTAGTAGTAATGCCGTTTTCGGATACAGTGTAAAATTGGATAAATTAATGTGCAGTGACACTCCAACTACTTTCAATTTTTTAATGAAGAAGAACAAATGGCTTCCCTGTTGGCTATAAGGTTTGCCAATCACTGCTTCTAGAACCAAATCAATTAGAGAAGATGTCTATTGCAGCAATTCTTGCCCTCAACAGAAAATGTGCTATAAAGGTAAAGTGTTGGACCATTTTCTTATATCGATTACAATTAAGAGGTATATATTAATACTCCTTGTGTGAAGCAACGTGAAAGAGCTTTTCTTAAATGTCGTTACAAGTAATGTCACCAAAGTCAGTTTGTGGTGACTCAAGATCGCCTATATATGCTGATGATTTTCTCTATTTAAATGGGACTGATTGAGAAAGGGAAAGGAAGAGAATTTGTGTTGCGGCGTTGTCTAGTGAAAGTTGGATCTCGATGTCGATTGGTTCCAGATCCAGTAAATCACCACAAGTAGCAACAATATAAAACCATACAGCTACACCAAGGAGAATGATGAATCATTGTTGTGGCCACGACGAATTGTTATGGCCACGACATATTGTTGCGGCCATGACGCATTGTTGCGGTTCATGAGATTACTTAAGCGTGATCACCAGGTGTACATTAAACAAACTCTATGCCTCAATGCACTTACTCTAATCTATGCAGGATCAATTGTGGCCAATGTGAAAACTGTTAGTCATTTTTACTGTAAGTTTTATGGTGTCTCTATTGAAGTCCTCAAGTTCGTTAAGAGCAAGTAATCTACCACTACTATAAAAGGTCAGGTAGATGGAGTCTAATCCAAAATTCCATGATGAAAAATTAAGTTGGATAAGAGACTTTGATCCTCTACTTTCTTATGTTTTCTAACGGTTTCAAACATGAAAGGCTGGATACTTTCTTAAATTGAGTCCAACTCTTTGATAGAAAAGGAAGGAAAAAGAAAAAGAAAAATACAACTAGTGGTCTCAACGAATGAGATACCAAGTTGGAATCTTGCACCTGCAGTTGATTATAACAACACCATCCAAAGGAATTTTCTTCTCTTTGAGATTAGTAGTCAGTTAATTACTTTTAAATGGTGTATCAAATGGTGTTACACTTTGAGAAGTGTGGATTTTCATTTTCTAAAGGAAAAATACATGACTTTTTGACTCCAGATTTGAAGACTAAAATCCTCGTGATTTTCTACTCCTACTTCGAGATGAAATCTCGTGATTTTTTACTCTGTTCGTTGAGATTAAAGTCTTCGTGACTTTCTACTCATTTGTCGGGGGGTTAAAGTGCAAGTGACTTTCTACTCGTTTTGGAGATTAAAATCTCAGTGATTTTCTACTCCAAATTATTATTTGGTTTGACGATTAAAAACTTCACCGTTTATTAAATTTGATTGTGTCACTTATTAATCGGTTTAAAGATTAAAAACTTCAACATTTATTATATTCGGTATCAGATAATACTCGGTTAGAAGATTAAAAACTTTACCGTTTATTAATTTCGATTGTATCAGATTGGTTTGAAGACTAAAAAGTTAACCATGTATTCTGGCTCTGTCGTGATACAAACAATAGTTCTTGTGGTTGTCTCTACAAAGTAATAGGGACGGCGAATATGAATTTTCTTTTGAAGAAATATGTTGGGAATATAACATCATTCACCAAACGACTACCCCTTACTCACCGCAATCTAATGGAATTGTGGAACGAAAGAATAGAACATTAAACGAGATGGTGAATGCCTTATTGATAAGTTCTGATTTACCCCAGAACTTGTGGGAGAAGCTATTCTTACAGCTATCCGAATACTCAATCGAGTTCCCCGTAGCAAAATGCAATCCACTCCATATGAAAAATAGAAAGGGAGGAAACCTAATTTAAAATAATTTAAAGTGTGGGGGTGTTTGGCTAAAGTGCAAGTTCCTAAATCCAAAAGGGATAAAGATTTGGACCGAAAATCATTGATTGCGTTTTTATAGGATATGCAACAAATAGTAAGGCATATCAATTTCTGGCTTATAAATCAGAAAATTTAGAGATTCATATTAATACGTTAATCGATTCAGATAATGCTAGATTATTTGAGAATATTTATCCGTATAAAAATGAATATGAGTCGTCTAGTGAAAAGCGACCTCGGGAAGAAGTAAAGGAAAGTACGTTTAATGAGAAAAATTCAAGACGTAGTAAACGTCAAAGGACAACTACTTCCTTTGGACCGGTTTTTCTGACATTCTTGTTGGAAAATGAGCCTCAAACATTTAAAGAAGCAATGTCTTCTTCAAAAGCACAATATTGGAAAGAGGCACTCAATAGTCAAATAGAATCCATATTAAGTAATCATACTGGGGAATTGGTTGGTCTTCCTCTACGAAATAAACCTCTGGGTTTTAAGTGGATTTTCAAAAGAAAAATGAAAGTTGATGGTATTATTAACAAATATAAGGCAATATTAATCGTCAAAGGGTTTAGACAACAAGAAGGTCTTGATTATTTTGACACATACTCGTTGGTTATGAGTATTACGTACATGTGGATGTTAGTAGCATTGGCTACAGCATATGATCTTGAAATCCATCAAATAGATGTGAAGACAACCTTCTTAAATTGAGATTTAGAGGAAGAAATTTACATGGAATAACCTGAAGGGTTCGTGGTTCCTAAAGGAAAAAAAAAAGTGTGCCGACTTATTAAGTCACTTTATATACTAAAACAAGTACCCAAATAATGACATATGAGATTTGACAAAATAATATTGTCAAATAGTTTCAAAATTAATAAGTGTAAACAAATGTATTTACGTTAAGAATATTTCAAATCATATAGTCATTATTTGATAATATGTGGATTATATGTGGGGGCTTTTAGCTTATGCATTACAAAAGTCAATATTAGACATTATGTCTAAATGATATAATTTTTGAACTCCACCAATTCTTAGTGGATATTGATATGATGTTCAGTGAATGCATTACTTATTTAGGCTTAGTAATGACTAGTGATAAAACTACAAATTTGAAAGTTATTTAAGTGCCTTTTCAGAAATGATTTGTTCTTTCTTGAACATTTATAATGTTTAGCTCTTGTATGAAAGGGTGTCACCTAGAAGGCTGTGACTTTCATGAAAAGTGCGTTTGTATGTTTTGTATTAACATGACCGTTCATGAACGAATGTATTAATACGTTGGTCTATAATGAGGTGAACCAACCGATGAACATGACCAAAATCCATTGCAAGTTAGATTTATTTCATGAATGAAGGTGCTATAATTTGCATATCATATAGATGTATGAATAAATATCATATAAATGCTTGAAAATGGCGGAGTGATTGCGAAATGTGTTATATATTAAAAAGTTGTGGCCACAACTGATGCCAATCATTCCAACTATTCTTATAATATATAATTGCAATATTAAGTGTAGTCAATAATATGATATGCAATAGAAAGTTGAGACATATTAGTCTACGACATAAGGAAGTTCACATTAAACTATCATGACAATAAAAGGAGTTTTGGGATATTGAAATATATCTATGACTATGTATTGCACTATAAAAAGTATCTTGCGGTTATTGAGGGGTATAGTGATGCAAATTGGATCACTAGATCAACCTAAACTAAATCCACAAGTGGATATATTTTTACAATAAGCGAAAGAGCAATGTCTTGGAAATTGCCAAACAAACGTGCATCTTCGGAGGGTGAGTTTATAGCCTTAGACAAGGCTGGTGAAGAAGTTGAATGGCTCTGGAATTTCTTGAAGAAATTCCATCTTATCCCACAATATTGGCACCTATATGCATACATTGTGATGGCCAAGCGGCAATAGGAAGGGCCGGGAGTATTATGTATAACGAAAAATCTTGTCATATAAGACAATGACATAAAACCGTTAGGCAACTATTCTCAAGGGGAATTATCATAATTGACTATGTGAAGTCAAGCGATAATGTGTTGGATCCATTTACAAAAGGCCTAACTAGAGAGGCAGTTGAAAGATCATCAAGGGGAATAGGACTATGGCCGAGGACAAGTCATTGTGGCGGTAATTCTACCTAGAAGACTAGAGATCCCAAGATCTAGGTTCAAGGAGCTCAAAGCAAAGTTATTAATGACGGTACATTGTCAAATAAAATTTATTTTTTGATCCGTTCTCGTGATGAGACAATGTTCAGTACCAAGGATAAAGCGTTAAGACTTTTTAATAGTTTCTAAGCTTGATACGGGGTATATCAAATAGTGTATCTACGAGATAACACGTTTAGGAATCACATATATAAGTGTGAAGTGTTAGCCGCTTCAAGGAGAGTTCTGTAAGGCCAATTCTCTATGCACTTATGAAACCAGGCGATGTTCATGGATGAAACAAACACAACAATGAGAATCAAAGACGGTTAAGGGTTGATTGTGTGACTTTATGGTTGTCTAGGTATATGCCAAAACTCGACGGTTCAAAGATATCAAATCCACTGATTGACTGAGTATATAATGTTCACTACGGAAAGTTCAAAGGGAAATCTACTTATCCAAATGCGATTAATCCTTACTTGCGAATCACACAAGTTTTTTTCATGTTTTTTAAACATATTGCCATTCCCCATTCACGTGGGGGATTGTTAGGTTTCGTAAATGGGAAATAGAAGAGGCACCTCTTGGATTACACCTCTTCATCTCACCATTTTATTGTCTATAAATTTAGAGGCTTGGCCTCATTTTTCGGACATGGAAAATCTGAAAACTTCTCCCCTCTTTTCTATATTGTTGCATTATTTTCCAAATAAATATAAGTGTCAAGTGTGATTTGCTCCGTTTGTTGAGTTCGCTGAAGTTCTGCGATTTGTAATGCTGCTATCACAGAATAGTTATTCCATTCTATCATGGGAGGAATTAATCCATAACCTTAAGCAACAGTGAGGGGATTAAATTCCTTAAAGACACGCAAGTAACTTGTGGGCTCGAAATTATTTTATGTTTTGTTTATTTAACTAACTTTCTTTTTCCCTCTAATTTTCTGATTTCGAAGACAGGATTACTAACAAAAAGTATGAAAAAATTCCCACATTAGATCATTTTCTTCTTCATTAGTATTAGAAAGGAAAAGGATGTATATGAAAAATTGCTCGAGTTACCTTAAATTTGAAACTCCCTGGAGCAGTCCTAAATAAAGTGACAAACATAAGGCTTTCATCCAACTTGGATCTTTTAGAGGTGGATTTAGCATGCACGTTACATGTTCAGCAGTAATAACCATCTAAAAATTGAATCTATTAAATTTAAATTCGACATATCTTTTTCAAATTTAATTTCTTTTTAGTTTTTAAAATACGATTCACATAAAATAAAGCGTAAAAGATATTAAGTCGTAGAGGAAAAGAGAAAATTAGACATTAAAGATTAAAGATTAAAATCTTTCATCTACACACATTAAAAATTTGGGGAGTGAGTAGTGAGGAGATTACCAAAAAGTTAGCCTATAATCTAAAAACTGAAAAAAAAAAAAAAAAAAATGCCTGAGTACCAATTATAATGTAGAAAGTTCTTGGTAGAACGACTTCGTTACTGAAGCGCTTTAAACCCTGGATAAACCTTATTAGCTCCAACTCAAAGCCAAAGTTCTCCCAATTTTGAGAGTTTCTTCTCATTTTCAGAGACCCACCAAACCCAATGGCTCTGTTCGCCACTAGGCGCATATTAGCTTCCAGCATTTACCGTGCACTTTCTTCACCCCCTTCATCATCATCATCATTATCTCGATTTCGTTTTGTTATTCCACTTCTGTTCAATCCCCAGTACTACCCATCAGAGCAATTCGTTCCCACTCGTCCCAAGTCATCCGGGTCGGGTTACTCGCCCCTCAATGATCCTTCACCGAACTGGAGCAACCGGCCGCCGAAGGAGACGATACTTCTGGATGGATGTGACTATGAGCATTGGCTGATTGTGTTAGAGTTTCCTGACCCTAAACCCTCGGAGGAAGAAATGATTAATGCATATGTCAAGACCCTTGCTGCCGTTGTCGGAAGGTATGTTGGTAAACACCCCTTTTTTTGTTCCTTGTTGCCATATTATACCTAGGTCATTTGTGTTGTTACGAATACATAGGAAGTTACTTTGGAAGAACTTGTTTTTTCAGTTCCTCATAGACATACTATACCTGAATCATGGATTATGAGTTCATTGGAAGTTTCCGAAAAATAACCAGTTCTTTCTGGTTCCTTGTTGACATACAATTCCTGGGTCATGGGTGTTTAACCAGTGTATAAGTCACCTAATAGTGAGGATGATAAATTATGCAAATATTGAATTCCTCATGACGTGTTGTGACGTTAGAGAGGGAGCTGATGAGGATGGGTAAAGATAGGCTTTTAGGTTGGTAGATTTTTGAACAATGGGTGCACACGATATTTAAGGCGAATCTCTTATCGGAACTGGTGGGGAGGGGGGAGGGCCCTAGGATCTATATGACAAAGAACAACTTAGTACTCATGCTTTTGGGCTCGATTTGACATAGCCCAAGGATAAAGCTATGAAGTGTGTTGGGCCAAAGCGGACATTAGGTGCTGTGGACTTTGCACTATGACTAATATGGTATCAAAGTATGATTCCCTTAGTACGATGATGAGAGTGGAACAATCCTCAGTTAGGATGCTAATAAGTTCCTAAGAAGGGGGTGTATATGATGACTGTGAGCACAGGTGAAAGACTGTCAGGCTTCTAGGCTTCCGGAGAAAGAGTTCATGTGACACAGGAGAAAAAATCCTAGACTTTATATGACATAGAACAAGTTCACTTAGTAGGATCATTTTTGGGCTCGAAGTAGCTTAGTTGGGACCAAGCGAACAATATGTCCCCGTAAAATCTGGGATGTAACACATGTCCACCTAGACAGGCTATACAACTTAATGGAGTGGAGTGGACAATGACGATTCATACATTTTATCGGGATTAAGCTATAGTTGATTGATTAGGCACCTAATACATGTACTTGAGTTTGTGATGCTGGAAAGAGTTTACACTAAGTTATTACTATTAAACTTAATTCTTGTAAAAGTTGGTAGGTCGAGAAACCTTGATTGTAAAATATTATTGGCTAAGTTAAAAGGGAACTAGAAGAGATTCATTCGACATTTTTCCTCACACTATCTTTATGGAATATTCAAAATGTTCGATCTACTACAAGATCAAAATAAACAAAGATGAGAGAATTCAAAAGACTTGCTTCGATTGAGATGCTTAGAATAAGCAAAATGATTTTCTATTTATGGGTAAAGGATTTGCCTTTTCTGAAGAGTGACAAGCCAATTTGGCTCTTATTTCAAAAAGGTCATGACCTTCAATAATGTCAATGATCATGACCTTTTTATAATGTCAATGGCCATGGCCTTTCAATAATGTCAAATGTCTGGGTATTTCAATAATTGAATGGCCATTTAGGTCACCTCTGTCTAACAAATAGCTCAAAAAATTTGTTGCTGAGCCAGAAAAATCAGAGAAAGTCTTGGAGAAGTTTGGCACGGATGCTGCTAAACCAATAAATACTTCGATTCCTGCACAGTCTAAGTTAACACTTGGTTAGGCATTGCTTTTGGAGGAAGAAAAGAGGATGGGACAAGTTCCTTATTTTAGTGAGTCGATAATATAGTGTCTGCAATGATAGGTACACATTGAGTCATTTCTCAAGTAGTAAGTATAGCAGTGTTGTCAAAGGCGCGCTTAAAGCACGCTTAAGCCCTGAAGTGAGGCTCAAAACATGTTGAGCGCTTTGCCGCGCTTTGCGAGCGCTTCAGTGTCGCATCAAGCCTCTAAGGCATACTCTTCCTTTCCAATGAGTGTGATCCTGAAAAGGCGACACCAAGCAATTGATATTTCACTTTGTTGTAATCTTTTTTCAATTTCTTTGTCACTATATTTGTTATTTATGCTTATAATTATTGGCCTTGGATTACATATACATATTTTTACGTTTTCTCAGTTGCGTTTTAAAGCCCACGCTTTATTTTCGCTTTGCGCTTAAAACCCCAATAGACCTTAGAGTTTTTTTGCGTTTTCGCCTTTGATAACACTGAAGTGTAGTAAGCAGTTTATAACTTTTTTGATGAGGCATATTGACAAGTTGCGAAATAGATTTTCAAATATTTGCAAGGTACTACAAGTACATGTTTGGATTTTGGAAAGAGTACTGACAATTTGGTTGCTTTTATAGACTTAGATTATGCAAGTGATCTTGATAGAAGAGCGCTTACAGGCTACATTGGAAAGTTGTGCTATTATTTGGAAAGTTAGGTCATAATATTGTAGCTTTGTCCCAAAGCGAAACATATGTTGGTGACCAAAGGCAATCAAAGAAACCTTATGGTTGAAGGTTTTGTTTATTGAATGTAGTCTACTTCAAGGCAGTGTTTTGGAGAGCGAGAAGCGGAAAAAAGCAAGGAGGCCTCGCTTCACTGAAGCGAAAGCGTGAAGCGAAGCGCGCGCTCTTTTCATGTGAAGCGCAATATAACACATAAATAAAAAAAATTAAATAGGCATAGATAAATGACCAAGAACTTAACAAAAAAAACATATTAAGCAAATGTTTCAATTCTTAAATTAAGAAATAAATAATAGATACTAAAACTAGATAGTCAATAATCCTCAAAAGTCATAACATATTAAGCAAATGCAAAACCAAATCACGAAAGGAATTGTTAAAACATGGCATAACAGTGAACAGCAGAATACAGAGCAGTGAACAGTGAACAGCAGAAACTAAAAAAAAAAAAAAAAAAAAAAAAAAAAAGAGTACAGGCGTAAATTAGAAAATAGGGGTGAACAGATAAATAAGAACCGAAAAAATAGAAAAGAAGAAAAGAACAGAGGAGAGAAGTCGAACAGTGAACAGTGAAGTGAGTGAACAGTAGAAATTAAAAAAACTGAGCACAAGCATAAAACAGGATAGAACAGATAAAAAGAACTGAAAAAATAGAAAAGAAGAAGAGAAAGAGAAGAAGAGAAAAGAGGAGAGGAGTCGAACAGTGAACCATGAAGCAGAGAAAATCAGAAGAGGAAGAGAAGAGAAGAAAGAACTGAAGGAGAAGAGGAGAAGAAGAGAAACTTACCTGAAGAGCAGAAGAGAAAAAGTCGAAGGTTGCAGTCGTCGCTTGCAGCAGAGAAGCAGATGTTTGGAAGAAGTGTGCGCAAGTGTATTTGCAAAGTTTTTTTTTAAGAAAACCCTACGCAGCCACTGGACCTCGCTTAAGTGTGCTTTTCTACGCTTTTTTCATCACCTCGCTTCGTGCTTTTTAGGGTGAAGCATGCGCTTATTTACCAATGCCGCGCTTTAGGGAAGAAAGGCGCTGACCCCTCGCGTTGCCTCGCTTCTGCGCTTTAAGCATAACACTGCTTCAAGGTGGTATGATTATTTACTGTGATAATCAAAGTGTTATTCACTTGATTACTGATCAGATGTATTATGAAGGGGCAAAGTATATTTATATGTATCATTTCATTCGGGAAATCATTCCTGAAGGGTAGGTCTAAGTGGGAATGTCAATACTAGAGACCAATGTTACCATTATAAAAAACTGTGAATACTAGAGAGAATCCTACTGAAATGTTTACAGAGCTCCTACCAATTGTCGCGTTCAAGCGCTCTTCGGACTTGATTGGTATTGGTGATTGCTAAATCATTTTCTGCAGATACACTATATCAGCCAAATCTTGGCTGATGTGGAGATTTGTCAGACACAACTGGTCGATATTGGCCATTCAATTTCCGAAAGGTCGCTGTGCTTGACATTATTTTCTGACCCTTGTCACTAACTCATTACTAAAGTCACATCCATTGACATTATTGAAAGGTCATAATCATATGACCCTTAGTATTATTCTGCTAAGTTGCTCCGACACGAGCGCGGGTGTCCAATACGGGTGCGGATTTAGAGATCGTCCTTCGAAATATAAATTCTAAGATTCGGGGATACGGATACGGGTGCGGGGATCCGGCTAAAAAAATTCAAAAAAATAAAAAAAAATCTAAATTATGAGAAATTTTGTGGAATACTTACGTATTGCTTGTAAAGTGTGGATCTCTTTTTTATTCTTAAGTTGTAGATAAGTAAAAGATTGATTTCCTATATAAGATATGCTATTTTCTTTAAATTTACCCTAGTTTTGGTTCTGATTTCGGGAATCAAATTATATCTTGTCTCGAATTTTTTTTCTGTCATGGTCAAAGTACCCAAAATTGTTTGACCAGATCCGTTATGGTTCCCATATCCACACCCATAATAGTGTCGTAGCGACAGGGGTGCGGCACCTAAACTGCCATGTCGGAGCAACTTAGTTATTGTAAGGTCATGACTCTTTTAAAATGAAGAGTCAATTGGCTCTTCAAATAAAGCAAATCATTTGCCTATAAATAAAAAGTCGTTTTGCTCATTCTAAGCATTCCAATCCAAAGCAAGTTCTTTTGGATTATCTCATCTTTTTATAAACTTAGCTTGTAATAGATAGAAAGTTTTTGTATTCAATAGAGTTACTGTAGAAAGCACTTCTAGTGAATCTCTTTTAGAGTGATCATTGCTGGGGTTTTCTCTATTTCTCTTGGATATTGTGGGATAATTAGAGTTTTTACACACATTTGATATAGTGAATTTGCTCTGTTGTTCATGAGTGTAGGTCAAATTGACTGAACCATTTAATTTCCTTGTCTCCTTATTGTCCTTGTTATCATTATTAAATGGTTATTTTGGTAAATTCCGCAATATCCTGGCTATTGATCCTTACAAGAATTGCATCTTTTTAACCTTCAATTGTATTTAGAGATAAAAGTAGTTAAAATGTAATACAAGTGAAGAAAACTATTTGTTTTGCAAATTTGAAGTTTCCAGTATGCTACTGTGTTGTTTCTGGAATGACATGATGCAGTTCACAAGGGATTGGAGAATCGAAATACCGTTGTATTCAGACTTACACGTAGTTAGTTTCTCTTCGAAGAAAAAGTTATCCGAATCACATTTTATTCAAGTTTAATTTGATTAAAAGGCAAAATTGGCAGTAAATTGTAAAGAGAAGGATAACAATTTGTTTTGCAGAAGTTAACATTCCAAATTACTCTAGAACGATATGATGCAGTTCACTGGGGATTGGAGAATCGGGGAAACATTATATTGTATTTATGTATGTCTGTGGCTTGCTCTTTGTATCTGTCAGTATATTTGCTTTTACGTTGATTTGTTCTGTTCTAGTCTTTTCTGAAGAATTCTTTACAGTTCATAGCTTTGTTTATTTATTCTTTCAACAAATATTTTATAACTTTGTTAATACATTGGTTCTTTTATAAGGGCAGCCTGGTGCACAAAGCATCCCGCATTCACGTAGGGTCCGGGGAAGGGCCGCACCTCTAGGGGTGTAATGTAGACAGTCTACCCTATATTGGTTCTATTATCTTCTGCAAAATTGCTACCCAGTTATGAAGTGTGCCTATGTTGCAGAGTAACTATATCGATGCATATATGACCCCTTATGTGCTTGAATACACATATATGTTTAATTTTGTTGGTTTGACTTTTCTACATCAAAAACTTTAATTTTTGTAGATGAATATACTGTATTAGAATTTTAAAATGAACAGTGTTATTTCACTTCCTTGGCTGGTAAACTTTTTTGTGTATTGTTCGGCCTAGGTACTTTGGTCTATGTAGTGGTATTTCATAGCTACTTGTTTGGTATGCAGTGAGGAAGAAGCAAAAAAGAAGATTTACTCTGTTTGTACAACCACATATACAGGGTTTGGTGCTTTGATTTCTGAAGAGCTTTCCTACAAAGTTAAAGGTATATGGTTTTCTTTGCTGGTCATTTAAAGTATCTTGCTCTTTCATATGCTTTCCTTGAGTTACTTGCTATCTGAAATTTTATGCTCTCCATCCTAAAAGCTTTGTCATTATAGAAGGTTGAGAAGTGGTACTTTTCTATTATCAGGTTAAGTAGGGACAGATACTTCTAAGTTTATTTCAGGATACAAACTTAATGGGGATAATCTAGAAGTGCTAAAGTAACCTTGCAAATTTTGTGCTATGATTACTGAAGAAGGAAAGATGAGCATTCAAATTTCTCTCCCTTCCACACTAATCTTAGAGAGGAAAAAACATGCCTTTGGTGTAGTCGTCTAGAGTCACGTCCCAAGTGCTTATTGGTGCCTTCTTTCTTTAGTAAAAAAAAAAACAGAATATCAAATTTAAGATTGGCTTTGGACCAGAATGAGTCGGAATGGAAAAAGAGGATTCTTATGGTCAACTGAAACTATTTTGGGATCGACCTAAGTCCTTCACATTGTTGTTAAAGACTCGCCTACTAGGCGCTTAAGCCTAAATTAGGTATAACACAGGATGAACCCTTTGTCTCATATAGGCAGTGTTTCGGTGCATGGGCCACTGATATATGTCATGCACCTCATTGCACATGAGCTCTTAGATGTATTTTTTCAATTTTGTCCATAAAATTGTTGTTTGTGTTTGTAATTATTCTTCTAGTATTACATGTATATTTTACTATTCTCTTTTGTGCTTCACTTCATTAAAACCAGTGCACTTTTTACGCTTTGCTTGAAGCTCCATTATACCTTTATGTTCTTCCTTCCATTTATCACGTTGATGACACTGCTAGTTTATTGATTAAACTTGAGGATTGGCTTAAACCTTTTGTAAAAGCGTTTACTGAGAGAGGGACCCTTGTTTCATGTATCTATTAGCCTTTCCTAATGTTGGCATGTATGCACTTAGGTTTGGTCTCCCTGTTAGTAAGCGGATTTGTGGTTATTCTCAGAATTGTGTTACTTCATTTGATTTCAGCCTGATTGGGTTCTTATTATATTATGTAGGTCTACCTGGTGTTTTGTGGGTCTTGCCAGATTCATATCTGGATGTCCCCAACAAGGATTATGGAGGTTTGTTTGCTGGAAACCTGCGTTTTTGTGCCATTCTGATTCTTCTGTCACTTCTAGCATGCTTGTTAAGTTCATCACTTGTTTACTGTTTCCACTCATTGATGTTTAGGGGATCTGTTCGTAGACGGAAAAGTCATCCATAGGCCACAATATAGATTTAATCAGAATCAAGGTTCTAGACCCAGGCCTCGACCTCGTTATGACAGGCGCCGGGAGACGATGCAAGTAGAAAAAAGAGAGCCAATACAAAGAGGAGCCTGGACACCCAATCAGCAACCTCCTGCACAACCAGTGTCAATCGAAGGCCAGAATTTCCCTCATGGAACTGGAGGAGGTCCAGCAGGATCTCAGGGAAACAGTGGTTGAAGCTTCTATGCCAATTGTTAAACACTAAAATCTGTAGTAATGGGACTAGGCCTCATAAATTATTCGTTTCATGAGTTCTGCACTGTGTTGTTCTGAACTTAGCGTAAGGGCAAATTTTCCAAATGATTGTAATGTGAATATTTTCCCTGTTCACATGAAGTTCATTAATATAGTAGGAGATGAATCTGCTTCTGTAATTTGGCTTTGGACAAGTGTTTGCAGATTTAAGTGTTGTAAAGCAGTAATTCAAAACGTTATCAATCCGGATATCGCTTACTTCTGTGCAGTGGTTTCTCGTCTGCATGGGTGGCTCAACAAAATTAGCGGCCTAAAGCCAAACCTTGATTAGAGGTCTTAAATTGTTTTTAAACAAAAACTTCGTATATATTTTTAGTTGAAGTTTATTTATCTAGCTTTTTGAAATGTAAAGTTAAGTAATAATTTTGTTTATAATCAATTTCTTCTAATAAATTTTTTCAATTAATAATATGTATAGATAATTCATTTAATTTCTCTTGAGACATTGTTGATCTTAAGTAAGATTTTATCAATTTTAATCTGAAAAGATATTCTTTTCGTATATGCAACTAGTATAATAACTGTTAATATTATTCTATAAGCAATATATGCATTTGAAAAGGAATCAAGTCCTCTTATTTGATTAAGTATCGAATTATCAATTAGAGTATTATCTTCTAACTATACTATTTTTCTTAACAGTTTTAATTTGAAAAATAAATCTAAATCGTCAATATCAATTGACTATTAAGTAATTGACTATTATGTTTTAAGGAACTCGAGGTGAACGCAATATTTTGACCACTAAATAAAATATTAAAAATATGTTCATATGCTGAGAATTATTCAAATAATTAAAAGTTTCTTTTCATTTTATTAAAAAATGACAAAATGACTTCCTGACCACTTAAACTTGCACCAAATTGCTAATCCGGTAAACAAACTTACAAGTTTTCCAATTTAGCACCTCTACTTCAAAGTATGAGGAGTAATAAACACACAGGTTTGAACGTGTTCCTCAATTGCTATGACACAAATGGCATGTCATATGCTTAACCTTTCATAATTTGACATGTATAATTTGTGGTCCAACCTTTTTAATTCCAATTTATAAAAATTTTAACTTATTTTTTTCTTTCTTTTCTCCCCACCACAATTGAGACCTGCAAGAAACTCAGGACTTTTAATTATAGGTGACAAATGTGTTTTAAAATTGAGTTGGGGTAACTCTAGTTTTTTTAATTAAGTAGGGGTGATAAATTTTGGATTAGTGATTAGGGAGGTTTGACTCACCCCAAAGTTATATTTTTAACACTTTAGCCCAGAGCTTTTAGTGTAGCTATTTTAAACTCAAGTTTTATTTTTAACACTTTGACCCAACCCACATAAACCCTACTGGGGGAAAAGCGCGCCCAATATTACCCGCCCCTGCGCCGTTTCCACCATTTTTGCCTCTTTTTTTTTGCTTCGTTTCTTCTTCTTGTTGCTGCTTCTTCTTGCTTCTTCTTCTTATTTTGCTACTCGTTTCTTCTTCTTCGTCTTCTACGTCTTCTTATTCTTGTTCTTGTTCTTGTTCATCTTGACTGATTTTTGCTCAAGAAAGAAAAAAACAAGACCACCTGATTTTGCAATTTTGTTGACTGGATTTCATTCGTGTAGCAGCGGGAATTACTTCATAACTCATTCCATTGTTCTTCTTGTTCTTCTTCTTCGTCCGCCATTATTGCTCAAGAAAGAAAAAAATGTGACCACCCGATTTTGTAATTTTTTGACTGGATTTTGTTGGTGCAGCACTGGCAATTACTTGGGAGTGGTGGTTTTCGCTCATTTGGTAAGTACCACAATGCTGTTTTATTTCGATTTTTCACCTGAGTATAAATCTACTGATTTTCCAACAACTTACAGTAGCTGTTATAGTTGTTGCAACGTGCAATGTGGTTGTTGCAACTTCTACAACAGATTATGAAGTTGTTGGAGTCAGCTTCAGTTTTTGTCTGAAACAGAACCCAAAAAACTGAAGCCATGTCCAACAGATTGTGCAACAAGTGTATTACTTGTTGAAACAAGTGTACTACTTGTTGCAACAACTCAATAATCTGTTGGACATCTTCAATAGTCTGAAACATTAACCCAAAAAAACTAAAGCTGGTTCCAACAGATTAGTGAGTTGTTGCAAAAAGTAGTACACTTGTTGCAACAAGTAATATACTTGTTGCAACAACTCGACAATCTGTTGGACATCTTCAACAGTCTGTGAAACATTACCCCAAAAAAATTAAAGCTGATTCCAACAGATTAGTGAGTTGTTGCAACAATTTTATTACATGTTGCAACAAGTTAATAATATGTTGGAACAAGTGCTGCAGCTGGTTCATTTTGTTATAGATTGGTATGTACTCTCATGACCAATTTTTTGTTAAACAAAATATATTCAGGTACCTCGAACACCACTAATGGAGGACTCAATAACAATAGGGGTTGATTGCCATGGTGAATGGATCGAGAAGAATAATCGATATATTTGGCGATGGAAGGGTAGCGACACGTTAGAGACGATAGCGATGACTGTCCAAAGAGATGTTATGTTCGATGATTTTGTGAACCTAATCATCACCTATTGCGAATTAACTTGTGAACCAAAAGATCTTGCCATCACTTACATGCACAGCTCTTTTGAGAATCAGAGGGTCTTGCCATTTAAGATAACTGATCAGGTTTGTTTTCGTGCTTATTTGAATGATGTAGCTAGGCCCATTTTAAGGGTATACGTGATTGGAAGCCTGGTAGAGAACCACAATATATCTCAAGACCAACAAGATGTGTTAAATGATGAATTAGATGGGGTGGATGTGAACATCCCAGATAATGGAAGTGGGGCTGACCCGATCCCTATACTTGAAGTTGCGAGCAATACAGTGGGCACTACACAATCAATGCAGTCTAGCCATGTTCAAGATGATGAAACAGGTTTTTATAAAGGAATGTCGTTCAAGAACAACGAAGAACTAGCCAGTTGGTTGAAACTTTCTTGCTTGAAGAAAGATTTTAGAATCAAGAAGGTGATTAATTCGCGTACTGTGTATTGCTTCAGATGTGTACAGCCGGAGTGCAAGTGGTGGCTGAGGGCTGTGAAGCTTTTAAGTTCTGACAGATTTTGTATCAGAACCTACATAAAGCATCATACATGTGGTT